>PCFV01000248.1:0-40312 GCA_002812785.1 Phytophthora litchii | reverse complement strand
ACCTGTTGTTTTTGACGGAGCTGTGCGCGACCGTGATGCTGATGGAGTGTCTCTGGATTGCCTTATTTTCTTGTACGGTGGTTGGGATAGCGGAGTCGCTCTACCTCTAGCCGGAGGGGTTTTATAATTGCTGGTATCAGCGTCGCTCTGGTCGTCCATAGTAGTAGATTTGAGCGATGCTATACGAAGTAGAAGTGCTTGACCGCAGCAGACTGGAGAATGAGCGAGCTGTTTTGTGATCTGTTTGTTGAATCGTCCTCAGTCATGGCCCATCCATCCCCTATGAGGAGGCTCCCAATATGGCATAATTTGGGCGATTAATGTGGCATTCGTGAAGCTAAAAATGGCATCAAAGCACTTTGTTACGATTAACTGTGTAAAATGTTTTTGTCCAATTAAACGCGTAGAAGCGTCCAAGTGCAAATCTGGACATCGACGTCGAGGAGGTGTCCAAGGCCGGGTCGTCGACACCACTACTGTGCTGGCGTGACTCCAGCCTAGAGTCCAGGTGAGCCCAGTCGCGTCGGCAGGACAGGCTTGGTGAGATTCACCGCGAATTTCACGCGCGTTGTTTTTTGGCTTCATCATGTGATAAAGCTGTGCTTGCACGTTGACTGATGCGCAGGACCTCGCACAGTCTGCTGCAGACTGGCAAAGTATCTTGCCGTTACCAACTGTACCTTTCAATCAATTGATTTCTGAAGATTCGAGCTTACATCCACCCTTCTCAATAAAGCCGCATCCTTGCAGATCCCTCCACAACGGCATCCATCGCGGACTTAGTGGAGGAGGTCGGACCTTACAAAAGCACCGTCAACAACGGCAAGTCTCCGCCGAACGGCATGTCTGTGTTGGGACAGCGTTCAGGCACGCCAGTTGCGAAGCAGGCGCTATTTCCATTGACGAGCGGCAGACTGGGCGTGTTCTCATCGGGCCACTGCGACGGTGGTCTTCTTGGTGCTTCAAACCAGACTTGCGCGCAGCAGCCTTCTCGCCAGCCACACGTGCACGACCGTTGCGCTCGAAATAGTACTGGAAGCTTACGCCCCAAGCGAAAGGGCGCCTCATGTCGCGGTCTGCACAAGTCAGCAAGGCGCGCTGAAAACGCCGGGAAGACTGCGGCCGCAACACATGTGAAAAACGCTCGACTGATCTCGCCATCTCAATGTGTTGTGTATAATTTATATCGTCGTGCTAAATATCTCAATGCGACCGCGCGCTCGTCTAATAATCTACGATGGGGTCGCTTGGTCGAAGACGTCGCTGCGGTGTTGGCACTGGCAGCTCGTTGAACGTTCCTCGGTGCGTCTCGTTCCCTTCATTTTGCACTGCTGTTGGTGCCACTCAGCAACCTTAGCTACTCTTGGTGTGTTATCTTCTCGCCCTCTGCTTCACTCGCTCCACCGTCTCACTTGGCGGCTGAGAGCGGAGGCGCCGCGTGCGCGCCGTGCTGTTCGCGGTCCTTGCGGATCCACGCGCTCTTGAGCAGGTCGATCTCCAGGTTGGTCTGCCACTGCTTCTTCATGGCGGCGTGGTCCTCCACGGCGGCGCCTTCAACGGAGTGAGCAGACTTGGGCATGGTCTCTTCGGGGGTGGAAACTTCGCCTCGAGACGGCAAATTGCGATGTGAGCGAAAGCCTGGAAAGCTCGGTAGACGCGGCGCGCTAACCACCCGCCCTGTCGTCTTGTTGTGCAAACGTCCACACGTCAGACGGGGCGCCCCTTCTAACCCCACCCCAGATGGATTCCAGGCCTAAAACGCCCCTAATTGCTAAAACTAGCGCCGCTCAGAGCAAAACGGCGAGGCGCGATGGCGACACGCCATGGCGTGCGCGGGTTGGGCGAGCGTGCGAACTGGCGCGGCAAGTTGCTGGCTGTTTGGCGGCCAGTATGGCGCCGCACGTTCATGAGGGCCATGAGAGATGGCGAGCGACCCCGATTTAAGCGCGTAAATCGGGGTTCGGTGAATCTAGAAAGTGAGTTGGATTGACCATCACGACCGTCATTCGACCGACCCATGCAACGGCATGTCCAAAATGTAGCCGAAAAACGGGATTTTGGTTGACTTGACTTTGATGCCGAGGCAAACAGGGCAACTCAAGTCAGGTCGTTGGTCGTCGAGACATGGCTGCGCTCGCTTCCTGCATCGTTATTCGCCCGCCTAAAAATTGTTAGCTCAAGGCGGCCGTGCTGTCGTCGCAGGTTGCTTCAACTCGACAGGAGCGCCAGGCAAATCGCTCGAGGCGGGCGCTCTTCGAAATGTGTGGGTTGCAGTGCCTGTAATTGATGGTTTACCCGCCTTAAACCCACGCAGACTTGATTTTCATCAACATTGGGTTCGCTCCCGCATGTACTCGTAATAAGGTGCTAGAGTGCTGCTCTCGCATGGTCATTACGATGACGGCCGCAAACTACCGAGCCCGACAGGTGGTGGCCGTGGTCGACTAAGACTGAGACGGCGGCAGCCACGAGCGCACGACGCACGAACACGCCGCAGTTCGCCGGCCGCTGCGAACGAACGAGCTGGCGCCATTTGGTCACCAAATTGGTGGGCTCCTCACTGCAGTACGTGGCGCTCGCTGTGTCGCTTCAAGCTCAGAGCAACACAGTGCCGCCGGCTCTGAGAGCACGCCAACACCATCTGACACTGGCGTTGACATTCGTGTCGAGCTCTGCTTGGCAACGCGAGCGCCAGCTGGGCAGTAGCAATGTCGACGAGAAAGCTGGCAATGACACCATGACACAGATGCGGCTACGACGGAACGTGCCTCACCGAGATGTTGGTGCAGAGCACCATGGGTTGCACCCTGTCAAACGGCATTGTTGCCTTTCGATGCCAGAAGACAGGTTTTGAGACGTTTGAGCAAAGTGGGACTTGCAGCTCGCACTCCCAATAAGTCGGCGACAGCGGCGGAACTAGCTGGGGCTCACAACGCGTCGACGCGCTTACGCGGAATCGCCCGCCACCACGAATCCTGCTGCTAATCCTGATTCATTGCCCAGCGACACGCCTTAAGGCTCGCAATGGGAGTCGCATCCCCGTAGAACTGATGCAGGCAACTCGGCACATGTATCCACGCAGTCGCTAGGGACCAGTCATTCTGTAGCGCAGGTAGTCCGCTCTGCAGTTTCTTGCGCTCAAATCAGCGGTTGGAACCGCCACGCACTCAATGCACAATACCAGCGCGGAAACGACATTGCAGGCTAGTGGAGCCCAGCGCTTCTGGCGACACCACAGTGCGTGCGGGGTACGACCACAGGGATCAGGTAGGGTGTCACCCTTAAATGAGACTGATTCGTAAACCCTAGGCAAAAAAGAGTGTAGCCACCTCACTCCTGCAGACGACAAGTGTCTGTGCCTGGTAGCACTGGCCCAAACTTTCAAATCCATTCTCGCCATCACAAAGACGACACTTTCCAACGTCCAGGACACGTAGCCTCTGTCGTAAAGTGCATCGCAAACACTACATCAGTTTCGCTGCCTGCGCCAGGAACCGAAGCAACTGAGCAAATCCAAGTAACCGGCTTGGTTCTTCGTGCATCTCGGTGGGTCGGTTGACCAGCAGACGGAACGGCTTCAACTTCGGCAAGTGTTGAAGTGACAGTGCATGTATTACAAGCCTTTGTCGAGCTTCATGTAACACAGAGGCGTTGCATGCATGAGTCATGTTGCACACCAAGTTAACCCTCGCTCGCTTCGCCTGTCTAGTGGCTTTAGGTGGCCACATCCGTACAGATCATCGTGCGAGGTGAACATCAGTGCTCTGACGAGAAATCGCAGCATGTAGTAATGCAATGCAGCACGCATTCCAGACGCGCGAAATTCGACTTTTGCACGCAACACCATCGCAAGAGCTCGCTATGGACTCACCTCTCCCCTACATGGGCTCCTCTGAGCACCGAAAATCTAAATCGTTGATGAAAAGGTCGACAGCGTGGCATCTGCGATGGGGACTACTTTTTTGACGTGTTTCTAGACTGAAAGTTCCAGTCGAATTTAGCTGCAAGCATCTGCAGGCTACCAAACCAACACGCGGTGCTGTACGGAGCTGTGTGGTCCTTACTGTCCAACCAGCTAGCATTCTGTAAATGGCAAGCTGTTGAATTCTGTTGAAATCTCAGGAGGCACGTGCTGTGAATGGATGGATTCAAAGCTGACAGCCCATCGCTGCATCGCTCTTGCAGCGATATTTTACCACACAGCGACCGAACGATCACGATGAAGGTGAACCACATTCATTGAACACAACCACAGCTCTATAGCGCTGCAATTCATGCTGCGGATAGATTCGACGAGAGGCTGGGTTCACGCAGCTATTGCCACTACTGTACAATTTTTAGTATCCTGGGCAGTGCTTCAGTTCCCACATCTCGAGATGGAGGTGTAATCAAACTCTAACTACAAAATTGGCGCAACTACAACAAACAAACGTGCTAGGTCTTTATGTTTTAAGATTTTTTCGCGCAATGGCGGTTCTCGCGAACGAGTCTAACTATCCACGCTCGGAGTTCTCCACTAGCGCTTCGCGTCGATGAATAATGAATGCATGTCTACGGGACTGATCGAAAAATCGGTTCTAGACGAATTGTACCGTGTTACACGTGTAAGTCCCTTGTACTACAACAAAAACTGTTGGTGAGAGCCTACTAACGATCTTACTTTCAGCTCAAACTTATCCACCCTTGTCTCATTTCGCCTATGGAGACGACAACTGCAATGACAGCGGCATGATCTCGCCTCATGGCATAACACAAACGCTACAGGTCTTGACTCAGCCACCGTGGTTATTTTGACTACACCGGCCAATTTACACCGAAGGATTGATGTAACGAGTGAGCTCGGTAGTTGATATTCCTAATGTATTGCTTGAAAAGTAGTAATATCAACAATTTTAGTGCTCGAGAAATAGACCGAAGCACTCCAGGATTGCTTCGCTCTTTAAACGTCACTCCACGCAGGAATTATTTGTACTACATCGAATTCACCAAATTATTACCATCCTTTTACGGAATTGGAAGCAGCAAAGCTCCATGTACACGATTGTAGGCCATGCTTCATATTCGAGCAGTGAAAAGTTCCTGTACGAGTTCCTTGATCTGTTCATCCGTGCAGAACCCAATCTAAACTGCACCAACCCAAAACAACTCCCTTTCATACCTCATAATTCCAGACAACAGTCTCCAAACCGCCATTTCACTCAGTCCTCACGATTCGCCCATGTCAACGCAGCTCGTGCGTCGCTCGCTGAGCGCGTCGGTCACTCGACTGCATCGAAACACTCCGCGTATTTTATCCAACTCACACCGCTGCATCTCCAGCACCAACACCAATTCTCAGATCGACGAGCGCCGCGTGTTTTCAGGCATCCAGCCCACTGGCACACCTCATCTGGGCAACTACTGCGGAGCTATTGCCAAATGGGTGGCTCTACAAGAACCGTTATCGGAGGGAGATGAGTCTTCAGAATGTGACGCGTCGACGTCGCCAACTTCAACTTGGTCTTATTCGGATAACTCAACCAGACTGTACTCAGTTGTGGACCTCCATGCTCTCACAGTCCCGTTCGATGCCCAGCGCATGCCACACCAAGTGCACTCCATGGTGGCGGCATTGCTGGGAGCAGGACTGGATCCGACCCGCAACATTTTGTTCCGTCAATCCGATGTGGCTGCACATGCTGAACTTGCATGGCTGCTGAGTTGCATCACACCGCTCGGATGGCTACAACGTATGACGCAGTTTAAGCAGAAGAATGCAGAGGCAAAGACCGAGAGCTCGATGGGATTATTAGCCTATCCTGTACTGATGGCTGCAGATATTTTGCTGTATCGTGCGACGCATGTTCCTGTAGGTGAAGACCAACAGCAACACTTGGAACTCACGCGGATGATAGCTACGACGTTCAATGACCGCTTCGGATCCAACCGTCCAGGAGGAAAAGAAGTACTACCAAAACCTTTCCCGATGGTTGAAGAAGACACTACGACGCTTAATGGGGCACAGAGGAAGTCACTATCTCGTATCATGAGTCTGCGGGATCCGACTAAGAAAATGAGCAAAAGTGACAAGTCGGCGCTAAGTCGCATTGAACTTACAGACACGGCTGATGATATCCGCAAGAAGGTACGCAAGGCTACGACAGACGCTGTGAGTGGCATCTACTACGACCGTGAGGAGCGACCAGGAGTCTCCAATCTGCTTGACATCGCTAGCGCAGTCACAGGTCAGAGCGTCTCGGAGCTTGAAGCGCAGTATGCAGACTACCGCACGGGTGATTTCAAGGATAGTGTGGCTGATGCTGTTATTGCGAAGTAAGTTTTGTTCCTTTTGATGAGTGTTGCAGGTGTTAACCTCTCGTTACTACAGGATTTGCCCCATCGGAGAGCGTATCAAGCAGTACGAAGCAGATCAAGAATACATCGACAAGGTGTTGGCGAACGGTGCAGCACAAGCTTCCGAATTGGCTGCTGTTACTATGAAGGATGTCAAGGAGGTCATGGGTCTTGCTAGATCATAAAGCAGGGTATGAACTTGGCGGGTATCGACTAAATTTACAGCGGTGACCGACGCATTTTTTAGGAGTTACGGCCGATCTCGTCTTGTAAGATTCGTGTTATTCACTCGTCGCTTGATGGAGTTTCTCCGTGTCTGCAGCTTTCAGTCACTCTGCTTGGTCACAACCTCGTGGTTACTTTGGTTCAGTTTGTTGCGAGTCGCAAATGGCTATACATGCCCAAACTACTGTTCCAGTCGCGGTCTCTGTTTAGCCCAAGGCTTGTGTATGTGTCCGAATGGCTGGTCCGGTCTAGATTGCTCAATAGGTGGGTAAGGTTCTGTACCATTCTCTTGAGTTTTGCGCTAATGTATTTGTTTACATGTAGCAACCTGTCCATTGGGTGAAGCCTGGTCTGACGAGATTACTGGAACAGACGATGGACACAATTTAGCTCCGTGTTCAAACCGTGGCGTGTGTGAACTCGATTCCGGACTTTGCACATGCGACGCTGGTTTCACTGGTGCAGCTTGTGAACGAAGTACGTAAGCGGTATTTGGCCAGATTAGTCGTGGAGAACTCACATGATATGGGATTGTTTTCTAGTGACCTGCACTTGCAATGGTCATGGGAGTTGCAAGTCAATGGCCACGTACGCGTTAATGAATGACCCTGGTCTCGGAACGATTTACTCGTATGGGAACAATTGGGACGCGTATAAGATATACGGATGTGTCTGTGACCCAGGCTACACGGGCCCAACCTGCATGGAGAGTGCGATTTTCCGCTCAAAGTGCTTACCATTACTTATTAAATACTAACTTCGCCTTGGCTGTCGAAATTACAGGACTCTGTCCTGTTGGTGACGATCCACTCACGGGAACGTTGATAGACCCGAGAGGCATCCAGTGGAATGAAAAGCAGCGCATTAACTGCAAAGCTACTGTAAGCGATCTTGCAAACCACAATTGTTCCGTTGAATTATTCTAACCATGCTTTCTTTCGCCAGTCCGGTAGCTTTACGCTCACTTTCAAGGGGTATACAACAGAGCCCATCTTCGCCGATGATTCTGCCATTACTGTGAAGACCAAGTTTGTGGCTCTACCATCCGTGACTGCAGCTATTGTCACATTTGGTGGTATCACGCTCACAGCTTGCACAACCATCGGCAACGACATCAGTATTGAGTTCACTCAAGATTTCGGAGAGTACGTGCTCTCTACCCTTCTCATACGTGATGACTGTGATTTACACATTTGCAAACATTTTTGTAGCCTTTCGAACATATACGGCAGTTCTGCGGGACTTGTACATTCCACACCTTCTGTGAAGCCTACACTTACTTTTACGACCGTCACACAGGGGACTAAGGAGAATTTACCGTGTTCAAGGCGAGGCACATGTGATTCAGGTACAGGCGTTTGTACATGCTACTCGAACTATTTCTCGAGTAACGGGAACGGAGCCATTGGTCAGCGTGGAGACTGTGGATTCGTGAGTGGCACCGTCACGGCTTGTCCTGGAGAAATTGCTTGTAGTGGTTTTGGCACGTGTCGTGGACCTCCGACCTATGACTGCATCTGCAACGATGGTTTTACTGGCGGTGACTGCCTTCAGCGAACTTGCCCGAAAGGTAAATCCTGGTTTGATCGACCAACAGATACTACGGACACTGCACACGCTTTAGTGGAGTGCTCAAATGCTGGACAATGTGACAGAACGAAAGGAGACTGTGTCTGCTTGCCCGGTTTCACCGGTGCCGCTTGCAACCGAAGTACGTTCATTTTGTTGTTTGTCAAAACTTCCATTCTCCTTATCTCTAACTGTCTAATAATTTTGTGTAGTGATCTGCCCAAACGATTGCAGTGGTCACGGAACGTGTTACACAATGGAGCAGTTGGCGAAAAGAGCAATGTTTAACGGTGAGACCATGAGTTCGACTTATGGTGCTGTGCCAAACAAAAAGGAGACTTGGGACTATGACATGGTGCAAGGGTGTTTGTGTAGTGTGGGTTGGGAAGGCCACGATTGCTCTTTGCGGTCTTGTCCAACTGGAGATGACCCGATGACGCTACGACAGCAGAACGAGATACAGATGCTAGTGTGCACGGGCAATTCGGGTTTCTTCAACCTGAAATTCAGGGACGCCGCGACACCTCAACTCCCGTTCAATGTACCTGTAACTTCACTAGCGGCTGCGCTGGAGGATTTGCCAACAATTGGTAAAGTATCCGTGACGTACAGCACCGATACCAACGGAGTCACAGGCTCGCCGGCGTGTAACCCTGCAGGGTCGAACGCGATGCGTATCGAATTTCTTACGAATTTTGGGGATCTGCCACCGTTGCGATGGATTCTTGATGGAGCTCTGACACTGACTATTAGTGTAGACGGTGTCGGAGGTTCTGTGCGAGGCACGAAAGAAGAGGTGGTGTGTTCGAATCGTGGCATTTGTAACCACCTCACAGGCGTGTGCCGTTGCTCGTACGGATTCACGAGTAGTGATGGGTTCGGTAGAGAAGGAGATCGAGGTGACTGCGGCTACATGGAACCACTTTACATTACTTCAGCTGCACAACAAGCTAACGCCATATAAACAATTGAGTTGCGTTCACCACTCACACATCGTATTTTTGAAGGATGAACTTTTGTTTAATGAAATTGCACAGTTGACAACGTTAGAGATGAACACGAAATTTGTTGAGGTATATTATGCTACTGACTAAGGCCGAACAGCTAGTATGCCTTCTGTCTCGAAATCTGAGAGTCAGATTTGCTAACCTACTTACTAATTAATCCAAAAATTGAACACGATAGAGTTTAGCGGGAGACAGACCTTAAGAACAATGAAAAAATTGTCAGTTGGCTGTGAGGGATTTACTCATACGGCATGTGCATCACATTAGGAGACTTCGCCTAAATGCATTTGCCAACCGTGTCTTTACCAAACTTATTCAAATGCTTCGAGCATTTAACCTTGTAAACCTGTAGTCCACTCGTAACATCATGCGAACGGTAGTACGCTTTCATTCCGAACATCATCTGGGTGTCGGTAATCAGTGACTACTTTACTACGAATACTCAACGACGTAGTCGTCGTGGCACAAGTAGAAATATCATAAAGGTGACGAATGTCGACAGCATCATGAGTACCAGTTACCAGGAAATCATGTCTGCTTTGTTACCTATTGTGCTGACCAAGAGTTAGCATGCTTAACCCACGACATGCCTTCCACAGCAACCCTAAGCGGTTGGCTCACACGCCTGGAGCGATAGCCACATTTATTGTGCAACATGACTTCGCGGTGTGGACGAAATCTAACCTGATATCATGGAGTTATCTGTACAAAGTTTTCGCTCACTGTTGACTATCGTCGAAGTAAACTGCTTGGCAATACTACACTTCGTAATTAAAAAGATTTGTAAAGAGTATTTTTCAACTTCGCTTAACTTCGCGTTACCGTCATAACACAAAGCTTCACCACAATCCAGATGAAATGGTAGTTACAACGCTGGATATTGAAAATGCTCAGAATGCCTTGACAGGTTCAGCAGTAGCAGCAAGTGGATCTATGATGTAATCTAGTGATGATTTCGGAATGTGCGATGGGTATAACGACAACATTCTTATGGATTCTTCCTACTGTAAAGGGACAATGGACGGGTGAACGTCCGAGCTAGGTTGATACTTTTGAAAACCAAGTCAACTCAGTTTGACGAGGATTCACAACGAAATTTACCTGCTTTCCCTCAACAACTTCTCGAAAACGTCATTTATCACACCCGAACTTTCTCAAAGTCCAACCATGAAATACTTGCTACTCCAAAACCACACCGCCCAGTGCCTCTACTTCGTGTACTGTACTATCTCGAGATGCGCTTGCGAGGTTTGCAACGAATGGACTGCCAACGAGACAAATTTCTTTGTCGACGAAGCTGAATGGACCTACGGGTGGATCAAGGTGGCTCCTTCCGGTAAACGTGTTGATCGGTTCTGCTCCAAGTGGGACTGCATTGGTGCTTGCTATTTCAGTGATGAGCTACCTCCGGTTACCAAGGAAGACATGTTTGACTACGACGAAGGCATGACGTACACGGTCGGTGACGACAAGGCGAATGTCAATTTTTTGCCACAAGAAGCACATTTTATCCGAGAAAGTGGTTGATGCCTGTTATGAAATCGGCTGGAACATTGGTGAACAGCTCAGCAGCGAATTGTGCATCATTTCATAAGGAGTCATACGGATATCAATTGATACCCTTCTTCGAGACACAGCAAAGGTAGTGCATTTTTGGTATTGCAAAGTAGTAAGTGGTTTCTGAATTGACCCTAGGGATGGTGTGTTCTGGTGGATATGCATTGTATGGAGTATACCTTTGCAGTGTTGTTATAATAATGAAGTTGGTTTGGCTGTCGTTCTATTCGTCATCTCAGCCAGTTTTAACGGGAATTTACCCGATAGAATAGCTTCATCACGAGCTCCATGGCAACTGTCTTAACGGTAGAATGATGGCCAATCCGAAAATGTACACATCAGATTGAAAAAGTTGCTAACCAGATAATTAGTTTACCTAGGATCTTGAGGTTAATGAGCGTGGTGACCAATATCGCTACTGGAGCCAATAGTAGCTTCGATCGTGAGTATGGTTTGTTATTGAACTATTCGAACAGAGGCGCATGTGGCAAAGTGTCTGTTGTTGTTGTTGTCGTGCTGGTACACTCTTCTTCAGTGTGCCACAACGCTGTCAAATGCCTTAGATATTTCATTACGATGAATGGACCCTGCTGATCAAGTTTTGACGGTGGATGTATTCTGCTTGAGGTAGTAAGGATTGCGGTAAACATAATCACTTCTGTCAAATTCTACTGGTAGTTTTGCGATAATTTGTCCCGAGTTGTGCAAACCGTAAACCCACTAAGGTTTCACTTTGACAAACGATCGTCTAATAATCTTTATCCAAGCAATATGGCATGTACTTTTCAATTTAATATCCAGCACTCAACGAGCCATGCGTTTCTACTACGTTACCCTATTGGCTACAGCCGCTGTCCTCGCGGGTGCCGATGCCATTATGACTTCCGAGCAGGTTAACGCCTTGAAATTCAATATTACCGATGAGAATGAAGCGATTCCTCCGAAAGAGAGAGGTATCCGATGACGATGGAGAAGAGCGTGGTTTTAAGGAAAATGCTGACAAGGTTATCAAGAAGCTGAAGAGGTTGGTGCGATACAACAAGTGGATTTTCGGTGACAAAAGTCCCGAGTGGGTCAAGAGAAACCATCCTGAGTTTGGCACGGGTTACGAGAGATTCTGGGAGAACAGAATGGTGAGGGGAGGGAAATACTATTAAAACGCGACTATGGTTTCCTTCGTCTATCAGATAAGCGTTAGGTAGGAGGAATGGCGGAAAGAGGGCATCTACTTTGGTTTACAGTAAACCTATAGACTTCTGAAACGTGGAAACCAAATGATCCTGGGGGTTAAAGTCTGGAAATGAGAAAGGTAGAAGCCTAAACTTCTTGATGGTGCTTGAATAACTTGGATGCATGAGAGGTAGCCACTTCTCCTGTGCTGGTGTGTCAGTCCTTGTACTCCTCTTCCCAACAGCACTTCGAAGTTGACACACTTTAACAAAGCTGCTTGAACTGGCTGGGGCACTCGGGAGGAAATGCGGATTCGTTGATCAAGCATCCGGGGTTAGTACATATACCTGGAAAAATGCCAATGGTGATTGTTTCCGGCTAACACACACCGTGTGAGGACAGGAGGCAGAGGACCTGGAGGCCGGAACCGATCTCAAAGTCGGATATTACCCGGTCTAGCACGAGTATTGCCTGGTCCTCTTGCCTGGTCCATCTTCCGATCGCCAAAGTTGACAAACATGGTTCACTTGTCGACGCAGGAGAAGATGTCGCGAATGCGGTGCGCTAGGTAAGGATGTTCATCACGAATAAAAGACCTTTGTCATGGGAACAAACTTGCTGGGGACCACCTCACTACGATTAATGCGGACGCAGCTAAACCCGGCCTTATGCAAGTTCTGACAAATGAAACGTGTAAGGAATTCGAAACTCAAAGTTGTTTCTTAGGTCGATCTGAGGAAGTATACAACTACCTAACGGTGCATATAGGGGAGCTATCGGAGAGGTTGAACGGCCATGCAAAGGAACTACTCATGCTCTTGGAACGGCTACTTGGAAAGCTAGCATTATCTGATATTCATACAGTGATGGATCTGAATATATCAACTATGTATTTGCCTCATAACGGGAAGAACACGAATGCTGAATCTACTACGATCATTTATCCCTAAACGGAAATCTCATGGTGGTGGTGTTCATTCACGGGTTGCTGTTAATCCATTGTCGCATTATCGTGAAAGTAAAATGGTGGCTACGGCACTAGCACTTTTGAGAGAGCAGAAGGCTTCCATACTACAGCACTACCAGTACTAGTCAAGACTAAACAAACAAAGAGTTTTAGTACGTTTTCAGTTGGGAATCCTCGTCGACATTGAAGTCCAGTTCTAAGTTACAGGAATGGCTCCATCGTCTTGACAGAGCAGACAGACCCAAGCAGCTGATAGCTAACTCATAGGCTCTCCATCATTGTCTGCACTTTGCTAGCCGTTTCCTGAGACTACGGAAGATAGGTAAACCCTTACCTAAAGGTATCTAGATGTAGAAGAAGAGTCCAGCATTGCGTCTAGCACTTGAGGCAGATTCTCGATGTGTTGCGCAAAACTTTGGTAGATTTCGAGGAGTGAGGCCATCGTGGCCTTCACAATTAAAAGCGCGGCCAAGTGCACTGATGGAAACGAACTGGAAGGATTATATGCCGCCTGTGTTGAAATGCGTTCGTGTTGTATGTCAGCAATTCGTCCAAGGCGAAGCTGAAATGCCGACTCAGCAGTTGATCGATTCGTATCTTGATACATCTCGACAATATTCACTCTCTGTGGCAATCAACAAGTCTTTGGGGCTGACGAAACGAGTACTTGCACGGATGGATGTGAACCGTGGTCAAGTTGCTGCTGAAGTGTGTGATGCTGCTGGGAGTGCAAAACTTCCAGCAATGGAAATACTGTGTCAAGTTCTTGAAGACATGACAAGCATCAAAATGAGTGACTTGTTAAATGAAAATGACGCCATGGGCAACACTCCACTGTCCAAGGCTGTGTGGAGAGGCAACATACAAATGTTGGAATGGCTTCTATCCAATGGTGTTTGTCTGGATAAACGAAACGATCGAGGTCAAACTGTGCTGCATCAAGCAGCATCGGAAGGAAATGTTGCTGTCGTGGAGTGGCTCGTGAACCATGGACTTCCAATTGATGACAAAGATGGAGATGGCTGCACTCCACTCCTCAAGGCTGCTCGAAATGGGCGACTTCCAGTCTCTCAGTGGTTCATTGAACATGGTGTAGTCGTCACCGAACGAAATGGAAGTGGACAAACCGCGTTGCATCTGTCAGCTGGAGGTTTGCGAGAGAATGTCGCGTTAGTTAAAGTTTTCATTGATCATGGTCTTCAAGTGTCAGACAAGGATGCTTGGGGACATACAGCACTACATTGTGCTGCTGTTACCCGTCATTTTGATACTGTCGAGTTCTTTCTCAAGCAATGTTACGACGAGGGTAAACCCGATATGGCTGACTTGTTAGTCGCGCTCTTTGCGGCCTCGAAAGCAGATGACTTCATGTTTGTTGAATACTTAGCCGCAAACTTTGGGATCGATCTGTGCCATGTGAACGAGCGTGGAAGAACTGCGCTACATGAGGCTGCTGCAGGGGATGGTGTGGAAGTAGCTAAGACTCTATTGGCGTACAGAGTGAAAGTCTCTCAAGCTGATAACCTTGGTATCACTCCGATTATTGAAGCTTCGCGCTACGGCAACGCTCTCGTACTGGGTTGTCTGCTTAGTGCTGAGTGGAACACTGAAAATGTGGACGTAGCTGGTCGAACAGCTCTGCATCACGCTGCAACTGGTGGTCACGTGAATGTTATTGACATTCTACTCTACAATGCAGACGTGAACTGTAGTGATAAGCGCGGATGGACACCTTTGCACTGTGCTGCGGCAGCTGGACGACTTGCGGCTCTGAAGATGTTGATAGAAAATGGAGCGATGGTAGATGTTGAGACGATTTCTGGCAAAACCCCACTAGTACTGGCGATAGAACGTGGTCAGTCGAATGTGGCAGCGGTTTTGATGGACCAGAGTATTGAGTCAAAGACTGTCTTGGAACAACCAATTTCTACAAAGGATCTGCTTGTTGATTATGCGGAATACCACCTGAATTTTAGTGAAGTCCTTTTCGATTCGCCGTTGCTGCAAGATAATGCAAACGGAACATGGCTCGGTTCACCTATTGAAGTGAAAGTAAAAAAGAACTGGCAATCCAAGAACTTTGTCGAAGAACTGCGGCAATGGTCAACAGTGAGCCACCCCCATGTTGTAAAATTGTATGGATTCTGCTATGGAGATAACATTGTCGATCCCTTCTTCGTCTACGAGCGTCCCTCGTATTTGTCTCTGTTCGAATATCTCAAAGTCAAGCGCACAGAGTTGTGGGACAAAATGTACGAGGCTGCAATGGGTCTTGAGTACCTACATGACCGTGATATCGTTCATGGAGATATCAGCTGCATCAGTATCGCAGTTGCTGCGAATGGATTAGCAAAACTCAAGAATTTAGGTAGTGCGAACGATGAAAACAGTTTTCGCCAAAACCCTACATGGACATCGCCTGAGTTATTATCTGGTTCTCCAGCAACATTTCAATCGGATGTGTATGCTTTTGGATTGACCATCGTGCAAGCTTTCAAGACAACCGGTGATATGTGGGATATCTTCAGTGGAGCACGCGACGAAACTATTCGATCGGGAAAGCTTCCGCTTAAACCTATTGAAATGACATCAACTCAGTGGCAACTCGTCAAGAGGATGTGTTCGTTTGACCCGAGTGACCGTCTTTCTGCATCGGACGTTGCTCGGGAACTCGAAGCGTTTACCCACAAGCGTCAACAGTTTGATTCTTCGCTTCAGGACAAAGCGATTCTTCTGTGTTGGGAAAATCTTGGTGATCACATGATTTTGGACGCAATTACTTCGTTCAAAGCAGAAGTGGTGACGATCGGAAGTACCCTTACTGATATTGACAAGCTATGCAAAGTCTCAAGCACAACTAAATACACGATTCGAGAAGTCTGCAAACGGTTGATGGACATATTCGATCAGCTCAACACCAGAACCGATACACCAATTGCCAATTTAGTCGAGGGCTACAGCAGTATCCTAAGCAATTTCCTCAGTCGACTGAAGGTTCTGAATTCCTTCAACTTACCTTACTCTGCGGATATTGTAACTATTCGTCAAACAGCAGATACCTGCTTCTCGGCACATGGAGATATCGATTTGTTCATGGAAGTCGCAGATTTGATCCACTCAACTAGCATTCCTGTTTGGCGAGAACAATGGGAACTCCTTCGAAACGAACAAAGGAGCATAGTTTTGGAAAAGCTTGAAGACGTCTCCGCACTACTCAAAGACGTAGAGAGCGACAAGGAACGAGAAGAAGCTATGTCTTACCTGCGCTTCGAGATGGCAAAACATGCAGGCAGCTATATCTCACCCAACATGAGTGACTTCGCACGGTCCAAGGCGGTTATGGCTGCATTTGCAATGTCGAAGAATGCAGATTGGTTTATTCCGGCATATGAAGTGGAATTCAATGCGTTGAATCAATTCAACAGTGGATCGTGTGGCTCGGTCCATCGTGGTAAGTGGAAACACGCTCAAGTGGTGGTCAAGAAGCTCAACCGTGCGACTACGCCAAGCAGTGAGGGAGATGATTTAGTTTTGAGCGTCGATTCTGGTATCGGGAATTCTAGCCATCAACAATCGAACGAAAGCTTAGAAGCAGGGTTCCTGAACGAAGTGGAGATCTGGCACAAGCTGTACCATCCTAACGTTGTGCAGTTGTTTGGTGCTTGTCACGTCGGAATCCCCATTTTCGTTTGTGAATTTGCAGGTGGGGGTCAACTGGATGAATACTTGCGTGCACATCCCAACGAAATAGTCGAGAAGTTGTATGAAGCTGCGCTGGGTCTGCGATATCTGCATGAAAAGCAAGTGGTTCACAAGGATTTAAAATGCAACAACATTCTGGTTGGCACCGATGGTCTTGCCAAGTTGACTGATTTTGGACTAAGCACACTGCTGGTTATCCCAACCAACAGCAACGAGGAACCTGAGACCGAGTTAGAAGACAGCGAAAAATCAAACGTTGGGGCTGTCAGGTGGAAAGCCCCGGAGGTGTTGCAAGGTGAGAACGCAACGTTCGCGTCGGATGTTTACTCGTTTGGAATGTGTCTTCTGGAAGCTGTTAGCGGAGCATTTCCGTGGGGGAATTTAAGTGATCTGAGTGTCAAGTACCACGTCGTGAAGAAGAAAAGCATTCCACAATGCCCTGAAAATTGCAGTGAAGATATGTACGAGCTGGTAAAGCGCATGTGCCGGTTTGATGCGTCTCATCGAATTGCAATGAACGAAGTAGTCGATGCACTGGAGAGGATGTGTTCCAGTGGGGGACAACAGAATTGATCTTCAGATCAAGCATGAAGTCATCTAAAGATTGCATGGTAATAAACTCTTTAACAATACGGTTCATTTCGTGGATAGGTAAACCTGTTGCGTTGAAGATGATTTCAAGGTAAATTAGCCTCAGCAATATTTCTTACAGCTCTCAGGGTGCTCATACCAAGAACTGTGCCTTCGATTGAGATAAGCTAATTGCCATGTATTGAATCAGGCTTCAACATGGGTGTTGGTTATTTCGTGCTGACACGAAGCTTTTGTCAAAGCATTGGCTTAGTCACGTTGAGTCGACAACTCGGGTGGATCAAGATGACTTCATCATATTTAAATCCAGCAGGGAAGGCAGAGAAGTATCGCTTGGTACAAACCTGTCCAGGGCGATACTGGACCCTGTGCATGTGATCAACATGCTGAAACCTATGGGCTCCAATGATCTGAGCAACTATCCTGTCGTGGTCAGATGTAACAGGTAAACGATGAATAGGGAGTAGCAGTTAACCCAGTGTTCAAGAAAATCAATTTCAAGCTTTCGGGATCTCTGAAAACGCAAAGCTGTGCCAGTTTCTAATTCGCTTGCAATCGATAACCGGAGTGTGAACTAATGAGACGGATCAAAGCATTTGTTAATCACGTGGAGCGACATTCATCGGATCAAGCATGCCGGAATTCGCTGGTAAAGCGTGTGATCTCAAGAAAGAAATCAGATCCAGAAGAAGTCATTGAGGCCCTGTGTGAGGCTGCGCGTGACGGAAAACTTGATGTTATTAAGGCATTATGTTCGACAGCAGGGAGCATGGGAGATATTCGGGTTTGTGACTTGGTTAATGGAAGTATTGCTGGCAGATTGTCCATTGTAGAGGCTGCAAGAAATGGACATCTTGCTGTGGTACAGTGGTTAGTTTTAAATGGTGCTCGGGTTAATGAGAAAAGTGGTTGCGGGCATTTAGCATTGAACCGGGCTGCTCGAGGTGGCCATTTTGAAGTCGTGCAATGGATCGTTCAACATGATGGCTGTGTTACTGAAATTGATGGTGACGGCCACTCAGTTTTACATGTAGCAGCATTAATGGGTCACTTTTCTATGGTAAAATGGCTAGCAGATCAGGGAGCCAACATCAATGGGAAAACCAAATGTGGACAAACGGCACAGCAAGTTTTTGGGGTGGAACTATTGCTCTAGCAGAATTCCTCGTCGAGAACGGACTGCGAGTACACAGTTCGGATAAACGGGGAAAATCTGCTCTGTATTATGCGATCAGTGCCCGCAATTTTGAACTTGTGGAGTTTTTCTTGCAGAAGTGTCAACAAGAGAAGAAACATGCACAGTCTGACTTGTGGCATGCAGCGTTTTGTGCTGCCAAGTCTGGTCAGATTGAAATCATGGAGCGTTTAAGCAAAACTTATGGAATAGACATTTGCCAACCAAATTGTCACGGTAGAACTGCGCTGCATGAGTCTGCCACTGATGGTGCTATAAAGTCAGTGGAATTGCTTTTACGTCTTGGCGTTAACGTTAATCAAGCTGATAGCTTTGGAACAACTCCTATTATCGAAGCGTGCCGACACGGTAGTCTTGAAATTTTGTTTCGACTTTTGAATGCTGGTGCAAATATTTTCGCTGTGAATCTCGCTGGGCGAACTGCTATCCATTACGCTGCGGAAGGTGGTCACTTGGACGTCTTACACATGCTGACCACCCATGGCGCTGATGTAAATTGCTGTGATAAGCTCGGATGGACTCCTCTTCATTGTGCTGCAGTCGAATGTCATATTGACATGGTACGTGAATTAGTTGTAAATGGTGCCGCCATTGATAAAAAGACAGACTCTGGCAAAACAGCTCTCAATCTCGCAGTTGAGCGTGGTCATCTGAAACTTTCCCGTTATTTGTTACAGCTTGATGACTGCAAGATTACAATTGAGCTCCAGGATGTTGGAGAAGATGCAGTTCTCGCCGATTATACGGATTACCTCCTTAACCCGAAGGAAATCCATTTCGATTCGTGGAGGTGGCACGATAACGTGGAAGGATTATGGCTTGACTCGCCTATCAAAGTGAAGGTGAAGGAAATATGGTGGTCTACCAATTTTATACAGGAACTGAGTCGATGGTCAAAGCTAAACCACCCTCACGTAGTGAAAATGTACGGAATGTGTTATGGAGAAAGTGTTGATGATCCATTCTTCGTGTACGAACGTCCAACCTATGGGTCATTGCTTGAGTATTTCAAATCGCCGGGTAGCAATGTGTTCGCTACTTTCTGGGATAAACTGTATGAAGTAGCACTGGGGCTACAGTATCTTCATGATCGTAAAATTGTCCATGGTGATCTTCGGTGCGACAGTATCATGATTGCCGCAAATGGAGTCGCGAAGCTGCGAAATCTCGGGAGCGAAGACATGACAAATGACGATCGGCTTCAGTGGACAGCACCTGAGGTGCTTTCTGGTTTTCCACTTTCTTTTCAATCCGATGTATTTGCGTTTGGTATAACTATCGTGGAAGCAGTTAATGAAGGGCAAAATCTCTGGAATGGAAATGAGAGCTCAGCCGTTCGTGAAGCCATTTTATCTGGCCAGCTTCCAGTTAAACCGGAAAGTATGACATCCGACCAGTGGCATCTCGTTGAACGAATGTGCTCTTACATCCCTCAAAATCGCCTCACGGCATCTGATGTTGTACGTGACACGAGAATATAAACTGTCCCAAGACTACAATGATGGCTTTTCTTCGAGACTTAACCCGTGCGAAGTTCGTGATGTGATATCAAAAAAATTCTCCATTATGCTAGCGATACCAGTTCTTCTTACAGATATTGGCAAAATGTGTGGGTCCACCAGTGCTACAGATCGTATGAATCGAGACGTATATGAGCGTTTGGTTGACGTTTTTGATCAAATCAAATTGACAAAAGATGCATCAAAGAGTCAGCTAACCCAAGAGTACTTGGACATTTTACGCTACTTTAGCAAGCGGCTCAAGAGTGTACAATTTTTCAAGCCGATTGAAGTTGCTCGAATTGCAGCATCCCGCCAGGTAGCTGATAACGCATTCGCAGTGCACGGAGATATTGATTCGTTTATGGACAACGCTGCGTTCTCTCGTGTGACTTCTGTTCATAAGTGGCGAGATCTGTGGGAAATTCACCATACTCACCAGCAGGATGAGTTCTTCGCTGAAGTGGACAATTTGTCTGCACTCTCCGAAGGTATGGATGATGACGATGAAGCTTTGACGTACTTGCGTTTTGAACTAAGCAAGTACCCAACGAGCTACCCAACAAAACAATCGGATGAGTTTATTCGTGCGAAGTCGGCTCTCGCTACGTTGAAAAATGCGAACTGGTTTATTCCGCCTTATGAAGTCGAGTTTGACAAGTTCAAGTCGTTTAACAGGGGTGCTTTTGGTAAAGTGTATCACGGAAGGTGGAAGCGATCGCGAGTTGTCGTGAAGAAAGTGAAATTAAGGAACGAGGAAGACCAAGCAGCGTTTCTGAACGAAGTAGAAATTTGGTACAGACTGTATCACCCTCATGTGGTGCAGCTATTTGGTGCATGTCATATTGGAAAGCCATTTTTCGTATGTGAATACGCCAGTCGTGGGCAGCTGGACAATTATTTACGTGGCCATCCGGACGAGTTATGGAGGAAGCTGTATGAAGCAGCCTTGGGTCTACGATACCTGCACGTGAAGCGGGTAGTCCATGGCGATCTCAAGTGTAACAACATTCTCGTAGGCACTGATGGGTATGTCAAGTTAACCGATTTTGGTCTAAGCACATTGAAATCGATCAAATCAAGTTGCAAAAAAGCTCTGCTTGTAGTAAAAAGGTATGTGTCGGTGCTATTCGGTGGAAAGCTCCAGAAGTTTTGCGTGGAGAAAAATCAACGTTCGCTTCGGATATTTACTCATTCGGCATGTGTATTTTGGAAGCTGTGAGTGGAAAGTATCCCTGGGGAATGATGCTCGACCCGGTTGTAAAACATTTCGTACTCAAACAAAGACGCATTCCTCAGCGTCCTTCACAATGTAGTGAAGAAGCTTACAAACTTGTGGAGCAAATGTGTCAGTTCGATCCAAACGAGAGACTTCGGATAAACGAGGTCATTCGGATACTCAAATCGTTGCGTTAATGCCAATTCAGTAGTCGCCGGTGCTTCTAATCCAGCCACGAAGGCTACTTCTCCATTGACGTCTATTACCGCATCTTGTCTCCCTTATACAGTCTATATCGTTCCCCCTTGCTACACTCCATTGTTGCTTGATCACTTCTAATACCCCTTGCTTTCTGCGTCCTCGCTGTTGATACGAAGAATTAACTAAAGAACTATGTAACACATCGCCAGTGTGTTACAGGTTTCCAGGCTACGAAGCCTGGGTGTCATGAGTTGGCGAAGCAGCCTCCTTCAGTTGTGACAGCTCGTCATCTCGTGTAGCCACAGCTAGACGCAATCGACGGTTCTCCAGTTCCAACTCGCGTATCTTGCTCATACGCGTCTCTTGCTCTGCTTGAGCGATTTCAAGCCCACGCACGAATTCACGCAGGAGCTCTTTCTGCTTGTATAATTCTCCTTCGTCCGTGCGCTGCCATCGACCAGCGCGTTGATCCATCTTGGACAGTTCATCTAGATACTTACTCTTGAGCATTGAGGTGAGTGACGGGCGGGTGCTCGTCGAAGCCGGTGACGAAGCCTGAGGCATCGGATTCGGTGCAATGGGGGCTTCTTCATATATGGCTTCCGGATGAGTCGGAGTATCGTGTTGTGCGTCCTCTTCATGCTCAGGTTCGTCTTCTTCATCACCATCATACTCTTCTTTGGTTTCGGCCATGTCATCATCGTTGTCTGTGAGGTGTCGAGACGACGACGTTGATAGCGGCAGCGTCTTGGTGCTCGCACTACCACCACTCCCAATCAATGTTTTATTGGAGGTGTTGGCAGAGCTTCCAGAATGGACGAGACGAGGTCGTGCATGGTCGTCGTCTTTGCCTTCCTCTTCTTCAGTCTCAGGCTGGCTAATACTGACAGTGCTGGTACTGTGCACTGGTTCACGTCGAAGCAACGGACGAGTTGCTGCCCTAGACTGTGTCTGAGGTACCTGGACCTCATTTTCAGCTTGCTGTCGAGCTGCAAGTTGTCTCGGCGTCGGTTTCCGCTGTGACTGGCCTTCAGCAGGATCAATCCGTCGAGTAGTTTGAACTGGAGCTGGTTGAGATTGTTCCCATGCTTGCGGTGGCGTGGTCATTGCGGGAAAAGTGTCTTCGTCTACAGACGCGAGCTCTTCTTCATCAGGTCGTTCCTGTGCTTGCGAGGAATTCAGAATCACCCTGTTGATGTTGTTAATGGCGAACTTGAGCTCCATCTGACGCTCATTCAGTGTCGATTGATTCGAACTGTTCATCGGTGCCGTTCCTCTTGGTCGTCGACGTATCTGCAAATGTTCGAGCTGCTCTTCTAACTCTCGGATACGCGTGCGGTATTTACGCAGCAATGCCGACTCGCCCAAACCTTCGTTTACGACCACCCGGTTGCGTACTCGTCGTGCACGACTTGCAAACTTCAACGTGTTGTGGGTCTCCGCCAAGCACTCGACCGACGGTGACGCAGTACAGACAATCGCGATTTGTGCTTGACCACCTAGTGACGGTTGCAGAATCCGTGTGAGCTTGGAATTGCGATACGGTAGGTGTGGTGTGCTTGGAGTCCTTACACCTCCGGGTCCTTTCCGGTGACGATCGCGACTGAGCTTCCAGATAATGTGTCCAAGCGTGAGCAGACTGCGATTGATGAACTTGCCTTCCTCTAAAGCTTGTCCTGTGGTGTTAGCAAGTCGTACGCTCTCGGAACCGGCGAGATCGATAATGTTTAATGTTGCGGAGCGCACTGGTGTCACCTCGCCACGGTCTCTGCTATTTCGTTTCGCTTGACTCTCAATTACCTTCAAACAAGCACAAGCCAGACAGAAACACGTCGCAGTGTGAGTAAGTGAGTCAGTTCAAAGCTCTGTCCTACTGTGTAGCAGCATCGATAAGCTCCCTGTCTGTCGCGGGCTATCCACGTAGCAAGCTCGGTATGCAAAACAAAAACAGATTGATTTACCATTCGGAACACCACGTGAGACCTGGAAGATTGATCGTTCGACTCGGTCGTGGCCATGTGACGGTGCAAATTGCCCACCTCCACAAGCGAAAGCACGTGCTCTGTGGATAGCACAATCTCTTCACGCAAACCTTTGATCACCACGTCCTTGGTGACAAACCCGTCACGAGCATTCCCACTCCCTGCAGCTCCTCGATTGTGTACATCATAAATTTTGATGTCGGATTTCGCTCCAGCAGCAAGTAAATCGTGGATCCGCTCGTTGTAAATCTCCAAATATGAAAAACGCAACAAGAATTCCATACTCGGATGTCTTGCAATATGGTCAAAGATATCCTGCACTGCTAACTGAATGATACCAGGGTCACCTCGCCCACCCTAACGAAAGGCAAGTATTCAGCACAAAGAGTCGGTTCACGAGTTGATTAAAACATTTTCTTCAGCCAAACCAAATGAACATACCTGCATCGTATACGTTTTCCCTGTGCCCGTTTGTCCATAAAGAAATACAGACGAGTGATAACCTTCAGTCGCTGCCATGATAGCATCCTAAAATGGGGCAAGACACGAAAAAAAGTTAGTATTTCAGTTTGGTACATTGTTGTCAATTTGTGTCGATTTGGGGTGGGACACCCCCATCCTTGCACGGCATGGAGCCACGTAAGTTCCTGTAATGGCTCCATCTCTCCATTGCTCTTTAGTTCTTTAGTGGTTCTGGTTCTCACCTTGACAGTCTCGTCATAAACTTTTTGTGTTTGGGTTGCAGGGGGGTACAAATAATCAAAAGAGTACGACGACGGTAATGTCGATGAATCTCGTAGTGCTGAAGAACTGGACGATGCTGTCGATCCTCCACTCCGTTTTTTCTCCTCTCCATCACTTGTTGACACTCGTGACGGAATCTGTGCCGGGAAAATCTGCTGATAAATAGTGTTTTCGTGCCTAGAAAATGGGTCAACCATCTGCAAAATGGGTCACGGTCAATGACCACACGTACCATGTCCAAGCCGCTTTGCCGCCAGCTTTGAGCTTCTCTGTCCGTGTAAATGGACGCAAGCGGACGCACACTTTGATGCGTTTATCGCGCGTGGAGGCCGCCGAGGCGCCGGACGGAGCCATCTCCTCGCCAGCGAAGGAGCCTCGAGGGGAATCCGATACTAAGGCCTCGGGGATTGTTCCGGGCAGCTCGAGGCTGCTACAGACGGCGCAGAGAGCGCGCGCCGCGGCAATGAGGGACGGTACCGTCGTCCCATCCACGTCGTGACCCATCGTGGTGTGCTGCACACAATGCAAACGAGGCGTGGAGTCGTCAAGTGGACGTGGAGAGCTGCTGATGATACGTTTTGGTGGACTGTTGATCTTGGTGTTGCTAGTGGAGTTGCAGCGCAATTGGTGCTGTGATGGTTTTTGATGGAGAAGGTTGGAGAAGAAGGTTTTCGAGATGGTTGTGACGTTGACAAGAGTGCTGCCAAGCGTGACGTGGAGACGACCAGCGTTTGTGTTCGATGGGTTCGTTTCTAGCAAACCATGGAGCTCAAGGTGAGATCTCGCTGCTTCCTTGCTGAGACTTTGGACGCACTGGCTCGTGCGAGGCAACAGGCGGAATTTTGATGCGAGCCGGTGAGCGGGTTCCGATCTGAGGGAACGAACGTCCGCAGAACTCGAGTTGCCTCTCATCGTCCGCCTGCTCCAGACAGGCCGCATCATAGTTGGATAGCGACCTGTACATCGATGCAGCAAGGAGAAAGAGCTTATTGATGCACGAAAGACGGAAGACTTGGACTGCAACGGCTTAGGGACAAGGGGATTCCTTCAACGTGGCGGCGATCTTCCAGCGACAGGCTCCACTCTTGGCTATGGTCAAGATGGTCAAGTTGCAGGCAAGATGTCTAGTTGGGGCAGAGCCGGGCCGCTCGGCCTCACAATTGGACGATGAAGTGGTCATTCACTTTCCAAGATCCATATGTGGAGTGCACCACATAGTGATGTGGCACACACGAAGCTCAGCTCACGGTCTCAGCATAATGTTGGATAATCCTACCGGAAGATCAGCATGCTGAGCGTTCGTTGCTTACTCACGCGGCCTGGAGCCCTCGCCAGTCGATTCTTCGCTACCAGTAGCGTCGGTAAAATGCAGATTCTTGAGACTGTCGAAGCTTTCCGCCAGGCGCGTCGTTCCCTGCCCCCAAACGCAACATTGGGCCTTGTGCCCACTATGGGGGTATGTTACAGTAAATTGCTCATAGTGGAATATTATCTCATGGTTCTAGTATTCTTTATTGTCAACAGGGTCTTCATGACGGTCACATGTCGTTGGTGAAGGAACTAGTATTCTTTATTGTCAACAGGGTCTCCATGACGGTCACATGTCGTTGGTGAAAGAGGCACGCAGTTCGTGTGACTTTGTAGCTGCCAGCATTTTTGTGAATCCGGCGCAGTTTGGTCCGAATGAGGACTATTCCAAGTATCCACGCACTTTTGAGAAGGACGTGAAACAACTGGAGCAACAAGGTGTAGATTTGGTGTTCTTTCCTTCAGCTGATGAGATGTACTCGACAAACTACCGGTGCTATGTTGATCCGGAGGGTTTCGATGACTTGGTCGAGGGGCAGTGTCGTAAAGGCCATTTCCGCGGCGTTGCTACGGTTGTCACAAAACTGTTTAACATTGTGCAACCCACGCACGCATTCTTCGGACAGAAAGATGCAGCTCAGGTTGTACTAATTAAGCGCATGGTCTCGGATCTGAACATCCCCGTGCAGATTAATGCCGTGCCTATTGTGCGCGAGGCAGATGGGTTGGCACTGTCTACTCGCAACCAGTACTTGTCACCTGTGGAACGCGAGGCAGCGGGTGTGCTACATCGCGGACTTGTACGCGCACAGGACTTGTTCCAGAACGCCAAGAAGGACGGAAAGACAACGGTAGATGCTGAAGTGCTGCGTGATGCCGTTCGTCAAGAGTATGAGCGCGAACCACTGGTTACATCCATCGACTATGTATCAGTGGGGTCAAAGGAGACGATGCAAGAGGTGTCTGATGTTGATACAACTCAAGGCGCCATCATTTCCGTTGCTCTCAAGCTCGGTCAATGTCGCCTGATCGATAACATCGCTCTGTAGAAGGTGGTCGCGTTCATAATGACCGCGTCATTAGGTCTTGGATAGACGTAGAAAAACTCTGCAACGACTAAATAATGCTTCATTTTACGCATGTAGTGGTGTCGAAGTCCGCAAATGAAACATAGCTATCATATGCTTTGCTTCTTCACGCCCGTTGTGGTGCCAGAGAACTCCAGCGAGCGTTTGTGACCTGCAGCAATTGAGCTCGTCTGGTTCAATACGTCTGCATCCAACGCATCCCAGTCAATATCGTCTAAACTATCGTCGATAACACCTCGGTCTGCGCTTGAACTCTTGGACGTCAACGACGTTTTGCGCTTGTCCTTATCCTGGAAAAATGGGGATGACTTGGGTGCAGGAGGTGCCACGACAACTTCGACAGCGGAATCCAATTCGTCCAAACTATACAGCACGTTGGTTGAGCGGGATATTTGCACCGGAGTTGGTATCAACTTGTGCTGTTACATCAGCAAAATATTGGGTGAGGCAAATAGCACACATAACAGAGGACACAAGACAAGAGCTAACCTTTTTTAGGTATGCCTTGACCATATCGATGATCGCTGCACCAAACTTCTTCACGCGAATGCGTCCGACACCGTCAATCTCGAGAAGCTCCGCATTTGTCACAGGAACCGAATTGGCAATCGCGGCAATACCAGAAGTTGGGAGGATGTGGTACGGCATGGCGTTCTGACTGTCACAAACACTTGCACGCCAATCTTTAAGCAGCTGCGCAAGTGCTTCGACGTGGTCCTCCGGAATTCTGCGCAACGATCAGTTAAATAATTGTCCAGTTTAGGGCACAAGACATTACGCACCTCCTCGAAGACTTGCTTTCTGGAATCAGTGGGTACTCTGTTGTTGTCTTGGGCGGTGCGACTACCTCTACCACATCACCATTGTAGTCATCGTTCAGTTCTTCGACCACATCTTTCGCGCTTGCCTTTTTCTTCTTTGCCGTTTTTCGAGTTCCAGGTGCCTTCGTCTTTTTTGCTGCAGTCTTCTTTGGCACTTTCTTGTTGGGGGCATTAGCACTCTGTTTGGGAGCACTATCACTAGCAGATGCACGTGTTTGATATTTCGTCTTGCACACGATACGAACTCGTTCACCGCGCATAAGCCTGTGTGCGTTGGGCCCAAGCGATAGGAATGTTGTTGTGAAGCCTTTCGCATTTTGTTTGTCCTGCATACAGCATCGTGGTATTCATAACTTAGTTGCAATAATGCAGGTACACGATACAAACAAACTTACCACTTCGCGCAGGTATTGACGAAGAATCATGTGATACAGAATGCGTTCTACTTCACTACGAGTGTAGCGTCCCTTGCCTTTACTGAATCCTCCTAGCTGTGAGAACTGGTCTTGCTTCCACTCTTTACCTTTGATTACCAGCCCAAGAAAAATTTGTGCAATCTGAGCGAGTGTTGCGGGATCACCGGTTTCTTGGAGGACTTTTACTAAAAAGCAGAAGATGGATTAGAATGACCTCCACTCATCGCCTCGTAACAAACGTACTCATTCCAGCCAGCGCTACGCAGTCCTCGGTTACATCCGACTTCTCGAATGTTATTCCCAATGTCTTGTTTTTGCAGTTATCGCAAGTTCCATGGCACTGTTCATTCGAAAAATGCTCGCCAAAATACTCGAGAAGAGATGTTCGACGGCATTCCACTTGATTTTCACAGAACTCTGTCATGCGCTGAAGATTCTTTAGATGAACATTGCGATGCTGCATATTTTCGCGATCTTTTGTGATTAACTTGCGTCGTCGAGTCTAATTTACACAGCATAGGCTTAGAGATAATAATGCGAGCACGATTAAAGGAATGAGAACTCACCAGATCCAAGAAAGAATAGTAAAGGATACAGTTAGCCACTTCGCCATCCCTTCCCGCTCGACCAGCTTCCTATATAGTAAGATAATTGAGTTATCACGCACTAGGATATTAAATAATATAAAGGTCGTACCTGGTAGTAATGTGTCACCGACTGGGGTATTGTGTGGTGAATAACGTAGCGAACGTCGGGTTTGTTGATTCCCATTCCGAAAGCTACCGTGGCGCAAATTAGCTTAATTTTACCTTTGCTCCATTCGTGGTGACGATAAGCACGATCTTCCGGCTCCAACCCAGCATGATAAAACGATATTTGACTTGATTTTCGCGTATTTTCAAACCCCAGTGCCTTGATGAGTTTCTCAGCTGTTTGTTCGCAATCCTTTTTGGACAGACTTTCGAGGATTCGCCATTTTCAGGTTAGTCCAGCAAATATAGCTTCACGATTGTAGCAATATATGTTGACGTACCAATAAATAATTCCGGAGTCGTCGATATGTTTCCGCACAAAATCGGCAATCTCAGTCATGAATTTTGAAGACTTCTTGCGTACATCGTATGTCAAGTTTGGTCTGAGAATTGCATACCATGATTAGAACATGTTGCTCATCATCCTTCCTTGGAGATAAAAGGTTTGAACGCACCGATTAAAACTTGAACGAGTGATGAACGGGTTTCTCAGCTTCAGGTTTTTAACGATGTCTGCTTCCGTTTGTGTGTTTGCTGTGGCGGTTAGAGCCATGATCGGGACCTATACGCACAAAAGTCCACCAACTATGAGTGCTTGCCTAAAACGAAAATATGATCCAGTAAATTAGCTACGCACCGATGGGAACTTTGATCGCAACGTCCCTAAATTCAAATAGTCTTTTCGGAAATCATGACCCCATTGACTAATGCAGTGTGCTTCATCGATCACAAACCGAGCCAGTAGGCCGCGTTTTTCAAGGGATTCAAATAAATTGTTGAGCATGGTGCTTGAAGCGATTTTCTCGGGGGTCACATAGAGCATTTTGATCGTGATATGATTCGAAAAGAGTTCCGAGATAATTGGTCGTTGTTCAGTAGCGTAGTCTTGGTCGCCTTTTAGATTCGCAACATCCACATCAAGGGCTTCTAGCTGTTGAACTTGGTCTTGAATTAACGATACCAACGGAGAAATGACGATAGTGACACCGTCATCAACGCAGGCAGGTAACTGAAAGCAAAGGCTTTTGCCACCTCCCGTGGGCATAAGCACGAAAACATCGCGTCCACTGAAGGCCTCCATGACAGTTCGTTCCTGATTCGGTCGAAATGCGTTGTGGCCAAAAACGTCGCGAAGAACTCGCTTGGCACGCTGCATTTTGTAGTTTACACTTGGATCGCTAGAGACACAAGGCTGCTCAGCAACGCGTGCGGATCTTTGCTGAACTCCATTGGAATAACTGTTGTCTCCAAAACCTGGTTGGTCGTCTACCCAAGAATGAAATCCACAAGTGTTGCATCGATAATAAAGGCGGTTAGCATTTGTGCCATGCTGGACGCGAGCTTCCATGGTTGGCATTCCACAAGTGCATGCGGGGTTCTTGTTTAATGAATCGCCTTCATGACTATACGCTCGCAACGGCTGCATCGGCCGAAGCTGAACTTGCTCTGGAGAAACATTCCGACTGAGTGGAGATGCCTTTGCTGTACCTTTGCACTCTCTGTATCGCCTACTCAATACCTCAAGTTCCTTTTCCAGCTCTGTTCGGCGTTTTTGCATGAAATCCGGTACTTCTCCCTCAAGCGACGCATCATCGCATTCTTCCCGAACTTTGCGAAGATTCTCCCTTGTTTGTTTAATAGATTGCCGCAGATCTTCAGCCATCATCGCACTCGCAGTCTCCTGTGACACACTATTCTGTGTAGATGGTGGAGATACAAAGCTCTCCTCCGGCAATTGTGACATCTGTGGAGCTGCTCGACGCTTTAGATGCTGAGCGCGCTGGTGATTGGCAACCAAAGCGTCCACATCCACGCTGTCAAACAAACTATCTGCGTCATCGTCCATCGCTGCATATGATGTTTTCTGTGCTGCAGAGCGCGCCTGCATCTCTAAGCCACTGTGGTATCCTGCATTAACTCGATTAACCACTGGTGGAGATGGTGACGACGTCGTCGTCCTTGTTAAATCCACAACGTCACTTGGCACAGCAGCCGACTGAAAATTCTCCCTTGTCGACGTGTAGCCCGTTCCATCTTTCCCTCCAGAAGTATCATATTGTCTTGACTCATCTACAGCCACTGGAGCTGCTGCATTGATGACTGGGATCGTTCCTAGTGCGATTCTAGGAGTCGGAACCACCTTAAGCTTCATCGGTGCCTTCGATCTCGCCCGTAAAGCCTGAAACCGTTGTAGCGCATCTCTTCCTCGTTGAATAGTTTCAAGACAGTTCTCTTTATCTCCTGCTCCGTTGTCAGCACTGCTCCAAGTCCAAAAGTGGGTACACAACGTATAATAACACCACATTTTAGGTCTTTCGCTTCTAATGGGCCCTTATAGAGAAAAAGAGAGCCACTCACGCTTGTTTCCTGGCTGCGCGACTGTCGAGATACGCGCCGATGATGTGGGAATTGAGACACTGCTGCAATGTGTTCGCTGGAGCCTGAAGACGTTTTTTAGCGGGTAATTACACAGCGCAGGAACACAGTTAGAGAATGAGAAGGATATGGTTAGATAGCGCTGCGTCTTGGGTATCTGCACGTCACCTTCTCAGCCCATGCAAGTTGCTCCGTCAGGTTAACTTGCGGCGCCGCGTCCGTGCGCTCCTCGCTCAACGTTGCTTTGGCACGCATAGAGTGCGGAATAGGAGTGATGGTCTTGTGCAACCTTTGAACATTAGTGTCATCGTTTCACTTGAGTGACATGTTGAAGATCCTTTGGGTGATTTACAGCAATATTCTCCAATGATGTCTCCTCCACGTCGCCACTGCTGACGAGCGTCGCAGTTGTATGTCGTCACTTTCGTCTGATTACTAAGGAGGCAGTTGTCCAGCGATTGACGAACTTCTCGATTATTTAACGCAGTATGACTTTTTCGTGCCTGTTGCACTTCTCTTTGAGCTTGCAAAACGAGTTTTTGCACGACTTGAACGTGACCTAAAGGAAATTGCATCGTTGCTGGTTGTTGCTGCAATTAATGGGGATCTGGTTGGGGTCAAATTGTTTCGTAGAGTGGGGAAGAAAATCACAGGTCTTCGAACGAGAGATTTGCTCAACGCACAGGACGAGTGGGGATGCTTCCTGTGAGTGTTGCTACTGAGCATAGGAAACATCGAGTGTTAAAATGGCTGATACGCAGAAATGCCCGAGTAGACGAGAAGGATGGAAAAGGTGTGACGGCACTACACAGGGCAGCACATGGGGATATCTGTCGATAGTGAGGTGGCTCGTCAAGAAAGGTGTGGGGAATTTAGATGAGAAGGATGCAAAGGGCTGCACAGCACTGCACTATGGTGCAAAACATCGACGCGTGGGGAAGTGGCTGATAGAAAGTGGTTCTAGTGTACATGCGGGATGTGGAGTGCTCCACCGAGCAGCTCGAGATGGGTGTCTTCGAGTCGTCAAGCTGCTTACGAAGAAAGGAGCCCAAGTTAATTATGCAGATGGCGATGGAGGGACTGCACTGCATATTGCAGCCACTTGCAGACACCTGCACGTGGTTAATTTTCTCGTGAAAAATGGTGCTCACGCGTTTGCTGTAGATTTGCTCGGATGTAGTGCCATTTATTATGCTATGGAAGGACATAAATTGAAATGGCTGCGTCAATGCTCAAAAGTTGCTCTAGTGATACATGCGGTTGTTCGCAGACTGATTTGTGAGAAATACTGCTATCTGCGGCGGCGGCAGACCAGACCAGGATTATTGAACAACTACGGGAGAAAGCTAGAGTTGATATTGGTAGCTCACTCCGCAACGAGCGTACAGCTCTACATGAAGCTGTCAAGGGCGGTGCTATTCACGTTGTGAAGATTCTTTTAGATGCCGGACTTGATATATGTCAACCGGATGGCTTTGGGTCAACACCAATAATCGAAGCATGCCGACAAGGCCAAGTTGACGTGCTTGATCATGTTATAAAATCCGGAGGGAATGTCTTGGATGTTAATTTTACTGGACGAACATGCTTGCATTATGCTGCAGAGGGCGGTTTTGATACTGTTGTAGGTGTGCTGCTAGCACAAAGTGTAGATATCAACTGCACTGACAGTTAGAGCCAAGCTGACAGACGTTGGACTGAGCACTTTTGAGATCAGTCCACTACCGCCAAGTGACGATCCCAGCGTGGAGAAGAAAGCTGCCATGAAACTACAGGTTGGTACAATCCGATGGAAAACTCCTGAAGTACTACGTGGCGAGAAAGCGACGATATCTACTCGATTGGGAAGTATCCGTGGGGCATGAAAATACCCGACACCGCTGTCATTATTCATGTTGTGAAACGCCGGAGTATTCCTCAACGTCCAGCAAATTGCGGTGGAGACGCTTATCAACTGGTGAAGAGAATGTGTCGATTCAATCCCAATGAAAGGTTGGGTATCAGGGAGGTTGTCAATGTTCTGAGCGCCTTTCAATGATAACAAAGGAAGTTATTGATCGAACTGTGTCATTGCAGACATCATGAGTCGAAACGGTAATGGGTGTCATACACGTGTACGGCTACAATGGGATCGGGTCTCTGAGATCTCTGTTGGAACGCAAGACATCTTCAATTAATGGCAGGGAATTTTAGTCCAATATAGACCGCAAAAGCCACTTGAACGTGGTATTGTGGTTGGTTGTTCACGAATGCTGGCATAGTTGCTTGATTCAGTAGGACTCGTGTTAGGGAGGGATGTGTGAATAATAGCCAACGTCTCGAGGTCCGTATCTCTTCGGGGACTATAGTACGTTGTCGCGTACGAATGGGATGATTTTGTTCATTTTTCTGCCATGCAGTACGGTAGACACAAATAAGGAGTACCAGTGGCTAAATCTTATCAAGTTTGTGCACTACCGTACAAAGCAAAGTCCAACAAACCTCAACCATGTGCAAAGCACAATACAGAAAGCACTGTGCGTTCTGTATCCTGCAACCTCGTAACAGAGGTCCAAAATATTTGGTGATTTGGGATTGTCATTATTTGGGCTGTTCTCGCCGTCGGATAAGCATCGACTGGTCTATTGCAATATGGTAGTTCAACAATAAGCCATGTTTTTTGTTGTTGTACTCAGACTTTGCAGTGTACTTATCGCTTGACTGTCAAAATGACCTGCACTGGAAACATGTATTTATTTATCCGACGGCGAGTTGATAGACTGCACATTGCAAAGATGCAAAGATTCGATGTCAACGAGATGGTTGATTCAGTCTCAACAGTAGTGAACCAATAAAATGATGCGCCACCAAACCGGAATGGAGGTATGCTCTTATCGACGATTTTCGATGCCACTATACGCGAACATCATTTTAGCAGCTATTTCAAAAATAAACTCGTATATGCGAGCTGCTCTTCAACTAACTTTCGCTGTACGTTATCGTTTAGAGGACTTAAACAACCAAAAACAGTAATAAATGTAGCGGCTACATGTATTTACGTTAGAGCACAAATGTTGCTATCTCCAGCAAACGTTCGTCACTAGAAAACAAACGCGTTCAGGATGTTTTTGCACCGGTTTTCAAGTTGCCAGATTCTCCCGCATGCTTGACTACATCGCCAAAAAGGATCACAACGGCATGCAATGAAATGGCAATAAACAAAACCAGGAGTGTATTTTTAGTAGATACCCTACTGGACGCACAACCACTTGCGGATAGCAAGTCAGAGCACAGCACTTCTTTCAAACACGAGAAAATATGAGTTGTAACACGAAGCTTAAATGGTTACAGACTGCTTGTTTATTGTAGAACCTAGATGCTGTGAATGACATTAGAATTTTTAATCTACTAAAGGTAATCGAAGTTGTCTCAGTGTCATGGTTAATCGATATGTAGTGTTAGTGTGCATCTAGATGCGTGACCCGTTAGAGATTAGCGCGTGGCTTCACGTGTTAACAACTTAAAATTTCCAGTAAGGTAAATTGTTGTAAAGGTACGTGCAACAGCCTCGCTACGCGCAACACGAACGAGTACGATGATGATCTCGATCAGAACACCTGGAGTGTAGTCAACACTTGAGAAACAGCAAGATAATGTCTGTATGCACACCGAAAGTCTCCTCATTTATCCGACGGCGAATTGGTTTTTTGCATTCTGGCTCTTCAACTGTTTGAGTGCAACATTCAGTTCGAGAGCCTCTAGGGTTGAGTCTCCTCTATTTGTCCGACGGCGGCGGAGTGCGCCAATCCCTATGAAGAGTTCTTTGACATCGACTGTTTCTGCTGCTGGGCCAGACATATCCATCGCTGTCATTCGGTAATAGGAACCAGAAGCGGGAGAACGAAGCTAATGGACATGGCTCCACTCTCACTCAGTGCTAAAGTGGACGCAATGTCACTGGCCGACCAAAGTCTCAGCTCCACTCCATTCGAACCTTCCACTACTAAATCAACAATGCAAATGACAAGCGCACCGAAATCAGGGTCCTCTATTGAGATCAGCATGGCAAGTGGCAAAAAGAAGATTTTCCGTTGCACATTTCCCGGTTGTGGTCGTGAATTTCAACTGAAAGGCAACCTCAAGAGACACGTCAATATCCACAATGGAGACAAGAAATTCAGCTGCAAATTTTGCGGTAAACGATTCCTACGCAAAGCTGATATGGAGGTACACTATCGAGTGCACACGGGTGAAAAACCCTATCGGTGCAAATATGAGGAATGCGGCAAATGTTTCGCACGTCGTTCCGACTTGTTGAGTCACGAACGCACTCACACGTGAGTTTTGATGGAATTCTCTTGAATATTTTTCTGGTAGCTGACTGTGATCATTTTTGTAGAGGCAGGAAGCCCTTTGCTTGTGCCTTCCCTGGTTGCGACCGAAGTTTCGCACGGAAGTTTGATCTACACAAACACCAACGTCTCCATGAAGACCAGACGGACGCTTCGGGGAAGATCAAGACCAAGAAGAGAAAGCTGTCGCCGTGTCAAGCTGTTACGACGCCAGTATCCAAAAGGATCGACTCGGGTGATGAGAGCTGTGACTGTCCGAGTGACGTCGCGACGCCTTTAATTGGCGGCGCAACGTTCACTGATGCTGCATTAAATCCTGACGTTTTGCTGCCTGAACCACCAGTGATGAAAACTCCAGTACCAATTGTCGCCTCGTGCATGACCAGTCGACGGAAATTGTCAGCAACGGCTGCATGCTTGGACACCCCAACAAGACCGATCCGCTACGAGCTGAAATGTCCTGAGAACCACATCCACTCGCCGCCAGCTTGCCTTGCAGCACTTTCATCGTTGGATGCGTTCTTGATGTCACAGGAGACACTGCCGTTCTCACTGGAAGCGTTCCCACCGCACTGCCCTTCGACGACGATTGGAACAAGTTGTTGCCCAGCACATCTTGAGTTGAGACCACCACCTCCCGATGGAAATACAGCTTCTACTGGAGCGAAGATGGCCAATGGATCCGACGTGCTGGACCAGCTCTTGACGGCATTTCCGTCTACCGTTGGTCCGACCAACATGATGGCAGTTAAGGATGGAGCAATCTCAAACCCGAATGTGGGGGACAGCATGGCCAACGAACTTCTGACGAACTCAACACTATCTGGATCAATTGGCAGCGCGTCAATGAGTCAAGCATTCACCGAGTCGAGTGTGCCTTTCATTGCACCGGACGCTGGAAACATGCTTGGTACAAGCAACCTGCTTTCAGGATCAGCTAACACTACTGCTTCAGGTGGAACTGCTTCCTGTGTTGCTCCTCAACTGAGTCCACCGGCCTCTGCTGCAGCTCCTGTAAACTTTGAGCCTGTCGACACTACCAACGACCTGAATACCAGTACTACGAATGTTGCTCAGCCCAAATCAGCTGCCGAGAAGGCTTGCTTGTCAACGCCGACATCCTCGTTGTTGGACTACTCGCGGCATAATCGTTCCTGTGGGCATTTGTCCATCCAGCACGGCAACCACCGCGACTACGTGGTGCAAAACCATCTTGTGTGCCAAGATAGCGTCACGAACTTAGGCGCACTCCAGCGTGTCCCGAACGCGAAGGCTGAAGCTAGTGCTGCAGCCGCACGGTCCGTCAAGTGCACCTCACCGAAGGATACCCACAGACCAGGTTGTGGCCACCTTCCTGTGCGTCACAAGGACCACATTGACTACGTCGTGGAAGACAACTTGATTTGTCAGCAGGCTAGTTGGCTTGAGGATGACAATCTCGAGCTGCTCGGTGATGACTTCTGGGACTTTTACGGTGCCATTGACGCCTTCCCAACCAAATGAACGGGTAATGTGAGCAAGGCTGCACGACACAAGTGCACAACATGGTTTTATTCGGTTTGAAAGCAACTTTACGTGTCTGATCACTGCACGAATGTACAGTTCATTAATTTGGTCCCATGAGGCGCATTCCTTCACCTCCAGTAGCGTTGTTACCACGGTATCGAGCGACGCGGTATGACGGGTTGAACGCCCAGGATAGCGCGTTTAGCAAACCTTGTGAGTAGAAGCATAGCTCCGACAAGTAGAGGAAGAATCCAGACGTGACCCAATCCACACCAAAGGACTGCAGCCAACCGAATACGGTCGGAAGGAAGAGTGCGGCAACAGTAGCTACGCAGCTCGACAATAGTTGTCCACTGCTGCGACGTGCGCGTTCAGCCTGAGGTGGGAGTGACTGGCCAGCGTAACCATTATACGCCAAATAGACTGCTACCCCTGCAAATGTCAGAGTCAGCGTCGCTGGCAAATAAAACAGGAAAACGCGAGCCCAGCCCGGGCTGTGCCCCACGAAACATGCTCGACAAGGACCAGCACCATCGGGCAGGAACCCAACAACACCCGTGAACAGAGAAAAAGCTCCCGTAAATGCGGCAGAGCACCAGATGACGACATGGTAGACAAATTTGTACTCCACTGTGCTCGAATTTGTCCACCGCACAGCACGAATAAGTTCCAAGCCAACAGCAGCACTGAATAACAAAATAGCAGTACCGAAGAATTGTTGGGAACTCTTCAGCATCGCGCAGAAGAAGACATGCGTCTGGTGAGCCCGCCACACACCAGCAATCCACAGGGTCAAATTGTATCCCAATGTGCACACTGAAAGCCAGAAGAAGATTGAGAACGAACGGAAGCTACGAAGAATTGGGTACTGCACAAACGAAGACACGATGAAACCCGAACCCACGAGTGAGAGACCAGACAAAAACAGCACCAACACGGCGTGTGTATCCATGTCGTACATATTGAAGCTGTTCTCGAAGAACGGTGACGCCTGCGATGGTACCCGATCCTTGTCGTTGCTGTTCACTGCAGCGTCCTGAGGATCTTCCACACCACACAGCGTCGAGTTCGCAGGACAAGCAAAACCCATTTGCTTCTTCTTCACGTCATACAGTGAGTAAAACTTCTTCATGAACACATCGCCCAGAACCCACATCTCCTGGCCACTCGGTTGCACCAGAACAATGCACGTTAATCCAACGCAGAGCGTGTAATCAGATCCTTCCAGAACATAATAATGATTGCCTCCAATACCAATCCGTAACGGTGGAAAGTCCTCAGGTGCACACAGGAAACACTGGAATCCATACTGCACGAATCCACAATAACATCCTTGGTTCTGCGCGAACGTAGCCACTTCATACAGAAAGTTCAAATAGAGTGTCCCTGGAATCCCAATCAGCGACGTTCCCGAGTCCACGAAAGCCACACATCCATCAGCACAAGCATTCCTGTGTTTGCCCACATTGACACTGTGGAGATGGATCCTCCAGAACGTCCATTGTCCAAATTGTGGTAACACATCAGTCATTTGCCAGGTCGCCTGCAATGATCTCATAAAACCTTCATCATATCCTCCTAGATGCAACTCCGACCCGTTCGTATTAGGATCAGGAGTCAAATAGAAGGCGAAGACCGAGTCCATCTCCGGATACTGCTCCAATAACGCAAAGAATAATGGTGGATGCGAGAATGTCGAGAGGCCGTCAAAAGCCAGACCTAATAACCCATCAGCCTTCATCCTCGCCATAGATTCCTCTTCCGTCCTAACAATCCCCACCGTTGTGTCCTGGACCTGAAATTGAGCCACATGTATCACGTCCTGTCCGAAGTGGCCACTCACTTTCCCACTGCCATATTGCACAGCAAAGGCAGGGTGGGACGTAGACTCGTGATATGTGCTGGATTGGGAGTGGTTGAACCTGTCCTCACCTGCACAGGCCTCACACTTCTTCCCAGGAACCCACAGGTCACTTGAACCTGTGTCAAAGCACACTAGAACCTCCTGAGGTGGCGTTCCGATGGCAATAGGCCCAAAGAATTGGAATTCCATGAAGTTCTCGAGTGGCACGTGGCCCTGGGCCTCCAGATCCTGCGCATTATGCAGGATATCATGCAGCTTCTTGTCTAGGTTCAGGACGCTCTCGGTCTCGATTGTAGGCTGCGTGTGGAACTGAACGAGGCTCTGGGCGCTGCGATGTTGCTGCTTGACGCTCAGAGGCACGCGTAGGAGGGACCAAGTGGGCTGGAAAGCCAGCGCAGCGACGGCTGCGAGGCGCCACAACATGACGGAGATCTGCGCTTGACGAGGCAAATTGCGGAATGGAAGTGGTGTATACCTGATACCTTCGTGGGTATACACAACGCGATCTCATTGGTGGAGAGGAGGTATAGTATACGACGCACGACAGGTAGAAGATCGCAGTTCTGAATGTTTGAAACTCAGATTCAATGAACTGCAATGTTTCCTTTTCAGATTTTGGAAATGAATCATGTTGCTAGAGACATCAGTTGCAACGGGATTCATTTGCGTATTGTCATTCTTTCGTTTGTGTTGCACTGAGTTTCCAACCCGCGTTCGCTCAGTTCAACGATTGATTTTCACTGAAAAACACACTTGCCAGTAATGTAAATGTTTGTACAATTGAAATATGTTGCAAACGATTTTACCAGAGCATTCAGTGCGGCGATGACCTCTTCAACTGTCATTCTATCGCTGGGGTTACATCGGCACATTCGCTCCACCAGTTGATATGCTTCTTCGCTACAATTCTCCGGACGTAGTGGAATACGTTGTTGTTTTTCACATGATATTTTACTACAGCATCGGGTATGTTCATTCCCCACGGATACTCCCCACTCACAACTTCGAGGATGCACATCCCAAATGAGTAGATATCTGAAGCAAACGTTGCTCTCTCGCCAAGTAGTACTTCAGGAGCTTTCCATCGGACTGCACCAACTACGGCACTCTTCTCCTCCATGTTGGGATCATCACTTGGTGCTAGTGGACTAATCTCAAAAGTGCTCAGTCCAAAGTCTGTCAGCTTGGCTCTACCGTCACTGCCAACCAGAATGTTGTTGCACTTCAGGTCGTTGTGAACTACGCGTTTTGTATGCAGATATCGAAGGCCTAATGCTGTTTCGTACAACTTCTCCCACAATTCATCGGGATGGTTTCGTAAGTAGTCGTCCAGCTGCCCACCCCCTGCAAATTCGCACACGAAGAACAAGGTCCCAATATGACATGCACCGAATAGCTGCACTACGTGAGGGTGATGCAATTCATGCCAGATTTCGATTTCATTGCAAAAGAACTAATGATTTCGTCGTTCGATAGTGGAAAGCCACTACTAACACTAAGGCTATCACTCCACGAAAGTGAGTAATCAATATCCTCATCATCCTAAGGATATTTGCAAATTTCTTCACAACAACTTGTGAATGCCTCCACCTTCCACAATAAATTTTGCTGAATGCGCCAGCGCTAAACGCATCAACTTCCTCGAACTCAACCTCATATGCAGGAATAAACCATTTCATAATATTCGAGACATCCACAGTGTTTTGTCGTATAATACCAGATTCATCGTGGGTTGAACTGCCAACCTCATTCTGCATAATAGGACTTCTGTCCTTGTGAGTTGATACTTCTATCTGATACTCAGATGGATGAGTCGTCAGCTCAAAACGCAGGTATTGCATTATTTCGGCCCGCTCCTAACAGTGGCAAGAAGGCTTGGGCCTGCGTAT
>PCFV01000247.1:0-40347 GCA_002812785.1 Phytophthora litchii | reverse complement strand
AAGATTCCTACAATCGGCATTGGAGCCGGCCCCGAGACGGATGGCCAAGTCCTGGTCTTCCATGACCTGCTGGGAATGCTCCAGCACCCTCACCATGCGCAGTTCGTCCCAAAATTCTGTAAGCGGTACGCAGACGTTGGCGAACAGATCCGCATCGGTCTGGAGAATTACCGTGATGACGTCGAGAGTGGTCGATTCTCGAGCGAGGCGTACTCGCCATACAAGGTATTGTGCTGTCATATCTTTTACATCATACCTATACACTTCGAAGTAGTAGGTTGCTGAATGATCATGTACTGCTATGACGACTTGCAGATGTCGAAAGAGGAGACCCAGAAGCTGCGCGATTTGGTTGCCGAGGAGTACAGCCAGAACGACAACGACAAAAACGACGACGAGACTCATTCCGAGGTCACCAAAGTCTACTAACATCTAGTAGATTTACGAGCTAGAGGGATAAGCTTTCTATTTGTGTGAATCATTGAGAAATGCAAAGCTGTCTGGGAAAGGTGGGTCGTCACCGTCGTCGCTGCCAGCTCCATTATCGTTGCCATTTAGAGCTAGATTTCCCTGTGGAAATACTCTGCATTCTCCCGTCTCAACGCATTCGTAGAAATGGCAGCCAGCTTGGAACCGTGGCTCCCATGTCTGGCGCTTTTCCAAAGCTGCCATTGCTGCTTTGCCTTTTTTCCAGCTAGGGATGGTAGGTCCATTGTTTGTGCTTGTTGTATTAACCTTCCGTGTCTCCAGCCGCATGATTGGTACTTTCAAGCTCTCTTGTTGCTGCAGCGCCATCTTCTGAGCTTGCTTGCGTGTCAGGAACAACGGATCAGGTGATTTTTGGTCGGAGTTATCCAAGTACGTCATGCGGGCCGCGTACATCATGGACTGTGTCTGCTGCTCTTCTTCATTCGTGTGGTGGCCATGACTTTTTTCTCGGAACGACTCAGATGTGCCAGCTTTGGTCACGGCGAGCGTTAACACTGCCGTCAGTGGCTTTGGCTTCGGCTGGCCAGACATCGTGAGCTGTGCTTGTTATCGGGAAACTAATTGGTAAGTTGCGCCATGTGCAAGTGTGTTGGCTATTTTTGCTGGGCCATGAGATGAAGGACCTATTGAAGCCTCTGCGCTTCTGATGTACTTCGCAATTAACTCACGTGTTTTCCTGCCTTTCCATATCTTCTGAATGTTCGCTGTTTGTTTGTTCATTTCAGCTAGACGAGATGCTTCCAGCTCTGGAAGGTGAAGCATTGCTCGACTTTGGAGGCGACAATCGCTGTACCCCAGCACGACGAGGACAGCGAGCTCATCCATCAGCACCATCGAGTGAATTCCGTATGTGTCAATGTGAACGCTCAAGAGATTCGACATCGCCACAGGATCCCAAACCTTGACGTACCCGTCATGGCTGCTTGTAATGAGCAATGAAGTGTGCGAAGTCCATTGAAGTCCCGAAATTTTGCCGGCATGTACTATAAAACGTTTGCTTGAAGATGTCTTAGTGTTCACATTGACAATGGAGATCCACGATTTCATGAATCCGGTCTCAGCCACAGCGATGGAAAATCCTGCTGAATCGAACGCTGCTCGGTGTACTGGGAACTTAAAGTCGATACAGCGCTCTGTTGGCTCTGTGCTTCCGGCCTTCTCGTCGATACTAGTATATAACTTGATGAACGATTTGTTGCGGAATGCCACAGCAAAGAGCATTGGGAGGTTTGGGCCGCCTGAGATGTGGCAAACTACATCGTTGCCATACGAAAAAATCTTCCTGCACGCGAACGACGGGGAAAGATCGTAGAGCGCAATTTGATGCATCATATCCGTTACAACCAGCCTCTTCCTGTTGTCAAGGAACGCAGCAGCATGAACTTCGGTCATTACGCCAACGGATTGGACATCAACCAGTTTAAACTTGAGCGAATTGGCGAAAGGTGGCAACTTGGGCTTTGCTGGCAGCCCTATATTACTTTTGTTTCGTCGACGATTACTTGCTGTCGGAGATATCCCGCTGTTGGATCCAGCCCCGGGACGTTCTGGTGAATAAAAGAAGACTTGGACACCTTCGTTTGATTTCTCCTGCTGAGTTGAAGCTGAAAATGCTGCAAGTATTTTGGTTTCTGGATCATATGCAAGAGCTCCCATGGTCGTAGGAAGAGCTGGAAATCCTTTAACCAAAGCGAGTGATTTTGCGTCGCACACTTTAATATTCCCGCCGGCGGAAGTCATTATCATATTTTTCTCGCATGAATACAATGGAGACGACGGCAGAGTATCAATAGGTTTACTTCCAATACGAGTCAATTTCAAAGTTGCAAGAGATACTCGACAGGTAGGAGTGCTGACAGATCCCTCTTCGTTCTCACAAGTGCAGTAGTACTCGCCAGTCACACGCTTCGTGAGTTTTTCGATAACGAGTGTGCATCGAGTGGTGCCGGACACGAATTCCTCTGTATCAATGGGATGGCCATTGAAGAACCATTGAAATTTCTGTACGTATTTGGCGTTGACGCGCAGTTCCAGATGCGAATTCTCGATAGCTGCTACAAGTGGTGGAGGCACATCGACAAGAACAGGAGGGCGCTCCACGGACGGGTCGATTCCCAGTGCTATCTTCTTCGCACGCAACCGTGCTTTCTTCGCGTTTTCCAGAGCGAGTAGCTCCTTACGATGCTCTTCCTCCTTCTTTTGGAGTAGTGCAAGCTGCTCCAAATTTCTTCGTCTCTCGTCTTCTTTGTCAGCATCATTGTCTTCTTGGATCCAATTCGCAGTGGGTGTGAGTATTTTCCGGATGTTGATGAGCTTTTGCACGAGTTGTTCGTCATCTTTGGCGTGTGCTTGCATGACACGAACACTTTCCATTACACCTTCGATACTTTCAGTGAAACCGAAGAGGGAGACAACGTAAGAGAAGACCTCAATTGCAAAGGGGAGGTATTTCTGCAGCGCATTGCCAAAACTACAATCAGATCGGCGATGAAACACTTCAATGGAGCTTTGCTAGCACTCACGTGGCAAATTAACCCGAGATCCCCCTGAGCTGCTCGACAACAACAAATATCTTGTTAGTGAACTATAGCACGAAGCCAGAACCCCTGCGTGTATCACCAAATGCAAGCGCGTGTTGCAACTTTTGCTTCGTGCGCTGGTGCGTGAATGCATCCAGAATCTGGTCTGCCATCTCTGCTGACAGCAACCCAACACAATTTCAGCCAGAGACGCAAGCATTCACCAGTTCGTTCTCAGTCCTTACGTTGAGTGCGTTCCATGTCGAGCGGGACAAAATCTTCGCGTACACCTGGTCGCGCCTTGGACTGCTTAAAGTCTGGTGAAATAACTCCACAGCTCTGGCACCTGATGAGTCTCCTACTATTGCTGCCATTTTTCGGTCGAAAGACAGCAACGTTGCGAGTGCCGCATGAGATACAGAAGCTGTCCGCTCCCTCAAGTTTGTCGTGAGATTTGAGGGGAATGGGGCGAAACTTTGGGGCACGACGACGAGGATGTTGCATGTTTGGCTAAATGGAGACGAATCTTTCGAGACGACGTTTTGCAGCTAGGAAGGCATCAAGGCAAGACATATCCAAGCTCGATACCCATCGATGTATGTCCCCAGCACTAACCACAGCAGCTTGATCTATCGCCAAACGTTGTCAGAAAACAGGATATCTTGCTCTTCCAATCACTGCGCACTTCCAATCCGTCGAGCACATTGAAGCGCTTCTTCACTTCGGAAGTGGCGACATTCACCTGAAATGCTACAGCGTGCCATCACCACCTCCCTCAAGCCGGTCGGAAAGAGATTCATGTCGTCTCAAGTGCCTCCTTTCCACCTTGCAGTGCCAGTCCACGACCTGGAACAAGGTCGAGTCTAAAGACAACTAGATCGCTTTCGGTGGTGTGCTCAACACCTTCTCCCTTTGATCTTGCAGCCAAGGAATTCTACGGCTCCAAGCTTGGCTTCATCGAGGGACGCTCATCCAAGCAGTGGCAGGTCCGTGTCATGTCACCTTCAAGCTCATGTGTCTCTGACTAACGTATCTGGAATGGCCATGCAGGACTACAACATGTTCGGTCACCAGCTCGTCGTGCACGAAGTCACGAAGGATTATCGCGCTCAGGACTTCTTCAACCCCGTCGGTGCGTACTCTTTGCTAGCAAATGGCGACAGTCATAGCAAGACTAATTCCTCATTGCTCCTGCAGATGCGGACGACGTGCCGGTCCCGCACTTTGGTGTGGCACTGACGGTTGACGAATTCCACGCACTCTCCGAGCGTGTGAAGGGCCTTAACATCAAATTCATTGTGGAACCTCACCTCCGCTTCGCCGGCCGCAAGGGTGAGCAGTGGACCATGTTCTTCAAGGACCCCAGTGGCAACAACCTGGAGTTCAAGGCCATGACTACTCCAGAGAATCTGTTTGCCAAGTACGTCGAGGAGTAAGTTCCCTCACGGCTTTTGTTTTTGCCCTACAGGATTAGTGCTGAAAGCTGTAAGCGTACAACCAAGTTCATGCAGGCAAATAAAATACGGGGTCTATGTGGAATTGATGCTTATCTGGTCAACAATGTCATTAATCGTCGCCGCCATCGATATCATCAGGCTCGAAATCTCCAAACTCATCTCCCTCTACCTCTGCATCGTTGCCTTCTGATTCAGCTGCAGCAGCTTCGGCTTCAGCAAGCACCTCCTTGTGCATTTCAATAGCCGTTTCGTACATGCCTAGATACATTTCATCTGACACGTCTTCCTTCGTAGCAGCAGGTTCTGATAGCTCGTTCATCTCTTTCTCAATCCATTGGTAGGCACCGACAGTGTCCATCCACACTCCAATGTTCTGTGAGACGTATATATACGCTTCTTCAATGGACCCTCGCTTAGGATTCTTGATCTCGTCCACGTACTCCATCACTTGGAAGAACGTCTCATGATAGGCGATCACCACAGCCATGAACGGGTTTAGTGCAAACGCCTTACGGAACGCCTTTTGCACGACCTCTTCCGACGATCCTTCCTCTTCCAGCACCTCCCACGATACGTACTCGATGATAACCTGACAGTATGCTAACACGGCTGATTTCTCGTCCTTGTGCTCTTCAATCAACGCCCGCGCCTCTGCGCCACGACCTTCATCCACCAAGGCACATGCCAACCCTTCGCGCGAATGGAACGAGTCCGTCTTGTCCAAACTCATGCACAACTCGTAGTTCTTGATGCCGTGGTCAGGCATCCCTGCTTCGCAACAGGCCGCCGCAAGCTGCTTCAACAAACTACACATCCAATCAGTCTCCACATCATCTAGAAGCATTAAACTCTATCTCGTACCCAATATACTCCTTCGTGTCCTTGTGCTCTGCCATCTTCCCCTCCTTCAGCATCTTCTCATACAGATCAAAGGTCTCCACTGGTTTCGGGAACTCGTTGCCACATTCGTCCAGTTCTCCCGCTGCGATCTTCGCTAGCATCGCTGCCGGTCGGGCAGCTCCTTTAAGTTTCCATTCAGACGGAGGTTTGGGTCCCTTACGTGCTGGAGCTTTTGGCGGCGCCGGATTCTTGGGGAATGCGCGCAGTTCTTGCAACTTGCGATCCACCGAGCGCTGCAGTTGCACTACACGCATTCGCCGCCGGTTCTGCTGTTTCTTGTCCTTAGTGGACTGCATGCTGTCCATGCAATTCTGCGCGAAGGCCTGTGCCTTGCCGGCATTCGATGAGCGCGCACCCTTCCGCTTCTTCTGTTTGCCTGCCATGTTAGCTGCAACTGACTGGAGGAGCTACAAACCCTACAAAGATGATCACTATAGCTATAACGATAATAGAAGGTGTCTATATTTAGAGGGTAAATGTCTATATTGCAGAAAACGACAGTGAACGAGGACCAAACGACCGAAGATGCTGGCAACGACACGGAGACTGGCCAAACCGCTGCTGACGGGCGTGCGTTCGTTCGCGGCCAAGGGAAAAGGCGGCGCTGCTGCGGTGGAGGAGGTCGTGGACCTGACGAAGGTGGTGCCCACTAACATCCTCAAGGACGGTGCGCACCCGGAGCTCAAGGACAAGTCCGAGTACCCGGAGTGGCTCTTTACGCTGCTGGACCCCAAGCCCACGCTGGGTGAACTGGATCGCACGGGCTTCGACAACTTGGAGATGGAGGAGCAACATCGCTACCTTGTGCTGCTCAACCGCCGGAATGTCAAGGCCAACAACGCCGAGAAGGCCAAGAAGTAAGCACAATATAGACGGAGACGGCGTAGGAAGAGACATAGGCGGATGCATGAAGCAACAATGGAGACGTGTATGTATCGGTTTCGCAACTGTGTTATTGGTGTCAATGTGGCAGCGACGTCATGGATTGCGGTCTCGACTACCTTGCAGTTGAACGTCTTGTTGCAGTTTGTAAAGACGCAATGTTTTCATGATTGCCCTCGACCGCTTCAAACTACTACTGCCTTTTTGACACGATAACTGAAGTTGTTCTGTCTTAAGACGAAGTCGGGAATCCTCCAGGCACGAGCTGCAATAGGCAGGAAACATTAATCACAGGCAATTGTGCCGACAAAAAGGAGATGGTGTGGTGGTAGCATACCAAGCAAACGTTGTTGCCGTTGAGTAGGACCTGATCCAGCTTCACCTCACGCTTTCCTTCCGGGGTAATCTCACTGTTTAGAACATATCCAGTAGCACCAGTTAGTGAAGAGCAGTTCGTACACCATTGAAGCTCTCGCGAAGGGAAAACAGCATTGAAAACCACTACGCACTATTCTGTGACGTCGTCCAGCACCATGTCTAAAGGGGAGAGCGAAAAACACAATGCGATCAGTACTTCCTCATACCCGTACTTACAGGGTACACGTATTAAAGCATCGCTGCTGCCACTTACTAACGTAATCGTCGAAGCCTCGGAGCGTACCGAGGAACTCCTTGTCACCTTTCATGACGATCCAAAGCTTAGAGCCGATGCATTTGTCAATAAGTTCTGCAAACAGACGCGAAACAACACAAACACGGCGATACAGCAGTCTTCGTTAGTCCCACTACACATACAACACGAAGACAGGGGATGTGGGCACCCACCGAGCGGCAAGATGCGGCCTTGGGACATGGTCGTCTGTGCTGCTGACCTCCTTGCGTTTGTATCGAGACTTTGTGATGTGGTGTACACTACTATCGTGTTCGTTACATCAGCCTTCACGATGTGGTGTACACTATTATCGTGTACATCACACCAGTCCTTTTGCCGATCAAATTGCCAATTGAGTCGAGATGGAGCAGGACCCAGAAGAGCAGGAGCACTACAAGTCGGTGCTGCTGTCGTTCCGCGAGTATGAGTCCTACATGATGCGCGAGATCTATCGACGCAAGAAGCATTTCCAGTCGATGCCCATCGACATGCAGCGTCGTCTGCCGCAGTCCTCCACCATCCGCAACCTACACCACTTCGTCAACGCAGCTCATCACAACCAAGTCTTCTTCGAACGCGTAGTGCAAGCGCAGCTGGAGAACGGACCGGCCTTCGAGCTTCCTGAGGTAACACCCAAGACTCCGCTGCAGAGCCCCCTGCGCCACTTCTCCAAACTCAAGAGTACGCTGCACCAGTTCGTGCGCGACTGGTCCGACGAGGTCATTTGTACTTATAAATGTGATATTATACGTAGAACTGTAGCTCTGACTGTGATACGATTGTCTTGTATTACTGCAGGGCAAGAAGGAGCGTGATATGTGCTACACGCCCATGATCAAAGAGCTCCGTCGCGTTCTACCGATCAATGTAGAGAACCCGTAAGTTGAATGACTGACTGTTAGCTGCAAAAGGAGAACGCTATTGAACGCTGTGTATGATACGATACAGGACGGATCGTCCTCGAGTATTGCTGCCAGGAGCGGGATTGGGACGCCTCGCGCTGGAGATCGCTTCGAAGGGATACGCGGTTCAGGGTAACGAGTTCTCGTACCAGATGCTGTTTGCGAGCAACTTTATCCTCAACTGGTACGTGCATCACCTCAACCTACACCGGATCTCTTTCGTTTGTCGTCTCATGCGCAAATGCTGTCCAATCTCATGGTAACAGGGTATCACAGCCATTGGAGTTTGAGATCCACCCGTGGATCCACAACCCGTCCAATGCGCTGACGATCACGGACCTATTGCGTCCCGTGGCGATTCCGGACGTAGCACCTGCGGAACTACTGGGTCTCAACACTGGTGCTACAATCCCACCCGACTTCTCCATGTGTGCTGGCGAGTTTCTGGAAGCATACGCGAACGACAAGGGTAAGCTTTTTCGTTTTTGTTTGCACTGACTCGTGGATACTTACTTTGGTGCTGTCATGCAGAATGCTGGGACTGCATTGTGACATGCTTCTTCATCGACGCAGCTCCGAATGTGATTGAGTACATCGCAGCGTTTGAGCGTCTGCTGAAGCCTGGTGGCTACTGGATTAACTTGGGTCCTCTGCTGTACCACTGGCAAGATGGTGGCGGTGACGACGACGAGCGCTACGAGCAGTCTGTGGAACTCTCGTACGAGGAGATCAAGCACGTCATGAGTACATACAACTTCCGTATCCAGAAGGAATCGCAGCGCGAATGTCTCTACACGAACAATGTCAAGAGTATGATGAAGACGGTCTTTAACTGCGCCTTCTTCACCGCTGTCAAGGAGACTGGTCGAGTCTAAAACAAGTGAAAGGAGAAAACGGAAGACAAGTCTGTGTCTGATATTGTGCTCCAAGCGTGAGAAACGCTGTCGTTCTGTCTCCTTGTATCTTCTAAATAGCAGTCTCCACGTCCATTTGCTTGTCCGTCCTAATATGTTGCTGTCTCCTGGTCAGTGGAGATCATCGTCGTCATAGTCATCAACCAGCAGCTTGATGGCGGACGCGTGCACCGGCACTTCGTCGCCCATGCGCTCCATCTCTGGGTTGCCTTCTACATCCATCTCGCTCTCCATCTGACGCTTGAGACGCGCGTGTAGCTGCTTGGACGACGCGGGCGTCGGCGTCTTCCTCGTTCTTGGTGGCGTCTCCATTTTCGATCCAAGTCGCAATTACGCCATCCCATTGGTCAATATCTCATTTGATGTGCGCCACACTATCCTTTCCGCCATAGTAATTCCCCAATTCCCCCAATTCTGGATCCTTTTACGCCTTGAAGACTCCGACACCTCGATGGACCGACTACAGCGTCTCTTTGGCAACCTACCGGGACTCCCAGGCCAGGGTGGACCTGGTGCGGACGGTCCGTTGGTTGACACGGCTGAGAAGGTGCACATCTCGTCGTTGGCGCTGCTGAAGATGCTGAAACACGGTAAAAAGACCTCGCTTTGTGTCACTAGTCAAGAATTAATTTTTTATTGCACTAGGACGCGCCGGTGTGCCGATGGAGGTGATGGGTTTAATGCTGGGAGAGTTCGTGGATGACTACACTGTCAACTGCATCGACGTGTTCGCCATGCCGCAGAGCGGAACGGGTGTGAGTGTGGAGGCTGTGGACCCGGTCTTTCAGATGAAGATGTTGGAGATGCTCAAGCAGACGGGTAGAGCCGAGATGGTCGTGGGCTGGTATCACTCGCACCCGGGCTTCGGCTGCTGGCTGTCGGGCGTGGATATCAACACGCAGCAGAGTTTCGAGGCACTCAATCCGCGCGCGGTGGCTGTGGTGGTGGACCCCATTCAGAGTGTCAAGGGCAAGGTAGTCATCGACGCCTTCCGCCTCATTAACCCGCAACTCATGATGATGGGCCAGGAACCACGACAAACTACTTCCAACATTGGCCACCTCAATAAACCGTCGATCCAGGCGCTGATTCACGGTCTAAACCGTCATTATTACTCGATCGCAATTGACTACCGCAAGAACGAGCTCGAGGAGCAAATGCTCATGAATCTACACAAGAAAACTTGGAGTGATGGTCTCGTACTGACTAAGTTCGAGGACCATTCCAAGGAGAACGAGGAAACTGTAAAGGTACATGGCTGTCACAACTGCAAAATATATGGATGTAAGACTGATGGTCTATTTGTTTCTGAATTACAGAGTATGTTGGCACTTACGGAGCAGTACAACAAACGAGTTCAGGAGGAGGAAGAGAAGACACCTGAAGAACTGGAGGTACTGAACGTCGGCAAGCTGGACCCCAAGAAACACCTGGAGAACGATGTGTACGATCTCATGGCTCTCAACACAGTCCAGTGTCTCGGCACTATGCTTGACACTATCGTGTTTTAGACGCACCGACTTCAGTTGGAGAGAACGAAAGTAGTGACCTACAGACGGAGACACAAGAAATGAATCGTGTCTACTCTCTACTTACTGTGTTTTTCCGTTTGAGTTTGTTCATTGGGTTTGATCAAAGATCTTTTCTACAACAAAAAGCAAGCAACCTAGCATCTACTACTGACAGTCGATCAGCACATGCGGAAGCCATTATGAGGCAAGCTACCGCAGCTCATCCACCTTCACAGGGCGGTTCTCAGCAAGAGACTTGTTCGCAGCAAGAGCCAGCAACAATGCCTCGCGACCATCGTCGCCACCAACAGGAACCGCCGCACCCGTTGTGCACACACGGATAAATGCCTCCATCTCCGCCACGTAAGCGTCCATGTATCGCTCCAGGAAGAAGTGCAGTGGCAAGTCACGACGCACGCTTTCGCTAGTTGACACCACCACTTGGTTAGCGTGCTTGTTATCACAGGCCACAGATCCCTTTGACCCAAGTGCCTCCACACGCTGGTCATAACCATACGCTGCCTCGCGGCTGTTCTCAATGTAGCAGATCACACCATTGCGGAATTTGAGCAGCACTACAGCCGTGTCGATGTCACCAGCTGCGGCAATGTCGGGGTTGATGGTTTGAGCCATCGTGTAGACTTCATCCACCTCGTCACCCACCAGGAATCGCGCCATGTCGAAGTCGTGGATAGTCATATCTCGGAATAAACCACCAGAGCTCTTGATGTAGCTCACCGGTGGCGGACCAGGGTCTCGACTGGTAATGCGCAACATGGCGCCATGTCGAAGTCGTGGATAGTCATGTCACGGAAGAGTCCACCTGACACCTTGACGTACTCGATAGGCGGAGCACCTGGGTCTCGACTGGTAATGCGCAGCATATTGACCTTGCCAATTTCGTCGCGGTCAATGGCTTGCTTGATACGAAGGAAGTTGGCGTCGAAACGACGTTGAAATCCGATCATGAGCTTCACACCAGCATCCTCCGTCTAGCATCAAGCAATGACAGACACAATAAGTTTCTCTACTTTCAGCGTACCAGTTCATAAGTGGCAAGATCCGTACCGCCTTGATGGCCTTGTTGACGACGTCTAGCTCGAGATCCACTGGCTTTTCACAGAAGATGTGCTTCTTGTTCTTTGCCGCTTCAATGATCTGCTCTGCATGCTTGTCCGTGGGGGAGCAGATGAGCACAGCGTCGATCTCGGGGTGACTCAGCACTTCTGACGCGTCGTTGGTCCAGTTGGGGATGCCGTACACCTTGGCGATTTTCTCGGCGCGATCTGGCTCCGTCTCCTGCACGTGGCAATCAATCTCCGCTCCCTGCAATACAGACACCAAGCGAACGTACCCGAGTTGGCAGTTGAATGCAGTGGACCACGGCGCTGGTGCGTTGGACGCCTTGCGCGTGCACTTGTCCGATGCGTCCGGCGCCCACGATCCCCACGCGCAAAGGGCGACCAGACGCGACGGTGGCCATGGAGCGGGAGGAGAGATGTTGAGCTAAGGCGCGAGTCTGACGGAGCAGCGACATCTCGAGGCTTGAGTTGTGAGGCAACTTGTACCTCGGATTTGACAGGTTGAAGGTCAAGCTATCGAAACCCATCCTCAGTCATATTTGGTGTGTGAGTGCACCACGAAGTGCAACTTAGTCCACATCATGGGTCTCACACACTCGACTGGCAGAGAGTGAAGCGCGCCAATTACGTCAATTGCGCGCGCATTGATCTGATACCTTCACTTCCATCACTAGAGAACGATGAGCGAGGCGTTGAAGGCGTTAGAATCCGCATCCCGCCGCGAGTTGCAGGCGATGGCCAAGGAGCTGCAGCTGTGCAAGGGAAATGCCAAGTCGGATGTGATCGTGAGCCACGCCATGCAGTTCCTGGACGACCACCCGAAGGACGGGGAACAGCAGGTGCTGAACGCGCTGGGCGGTAGTGGCAACGCGACACCAGCTGCGTCACCTGTAGCCAAGAAGGTGACGCCCAAGAAGCAGGAGAAGGCGACCAGTAAGGAGCCCCAGCCGGAGGATGAACCGATCGTCACCGTTAAGACCGTGGAGATCGTTGAGACGCCAATCAAGGAGTCCAAGACCAAGGACAAGAAGAAAAGCAAGTCTGTCATTCCTACCAAGTCTTCTCCTACTACTGCATCGCCTGCTAAGGCCACTACTAAAATCTCACCTTCGAGTAAGAAGTCTCCTGGCAAACCGCAACCAGCGTCTTCAGAGAAGAAAGAGTCCAAGAAGAAGGAATCTGCAACCAGTAAGAAGGCTGCACCCGTCAGCAAGAAGGCAGAGAGCAAGGCGCGCAAAGCTGTGGAAGCTTTAGTGAAGTCGATGAAAGATCTTACGTTTGTTGGTGATTCGCGTGTTCGTTGCTCCACTACGGGACATGAGATGATGGCAGACGTGGATGTTATCAACGCGTACATTCATGGCAAGCGATACCTGAAGGCTCGCAACCTCAAGCTCTCGTTTACCAAGTACGCACCGATGTTTGTGGATCACCCGGATGAATCCAAGACGGATATGTTGTGGTGCAATGTGACGGAATCTGCCATCGCTCGAGATGAAAAACGTGTCAAGGAGCACATTGCTGCCCCCAAGTACCAAAAACAGCTACCCATTTGGAAAGAAGAGGAGGCTGCGAAGAAGAAAGCTGAGGAGGAGGAGATACAACGTCGGGCAGCTCGCATCGAGGCCGCCAAGAAGAGAAGGCTTGAAGCTGCCACAGAAAGCAACGACGACGCAGTCGAGAGCGAGCGGCCGATCAAGAGAAAGCGCAAGGCTGTTGTAAGTAAGTAGATCTAGCCTTAGTATCACGAGAGTTTTGTGCATTTCAATAGATTCCGGCGCCACGTTCATCCAAGTTGTCCTGTCACATGTGTATCGAAAATTCTAGACTGCAATGGTCTAATTGGCTAATTAACCCTCACTTTTGAACGCCTGACGTACGACGATCTAGAGCAAGATGTTCGGAGGAGACGCCGCGCTGCCCTTCTCGCGCCACTCGGATGTACTACATGGACCTGTGCCCACGAACCCCACGGAGCTGGAGAACCTAGTGGCGGAGCTCAAGCGCCGCGGCAACGCCGCCTTCCAGCAGAAGGCGCTGGAGGAGGCCGAGGTGCTGTACACGCGCGCCATCGCTGTGAATGAGAGCAACCCACAAGGCAACCAACATATCTTCTTTGCCAACCGCTCGGCCGCGCGCTGCTCTATGGGCAAGGCAGCTCAGGCGCTAGAGGACGCCGAGGCTTGCGTCGCGCTGGACTCCACGTACGCCAAGGGATTCTTTCGCAAGGCGCAAGCGCTCGTCAAGCTGGGACGCTTCAAAGAGGCACTGGCTGTGCTGGACGATGCCAAGGCACTGGAGCCCAGCAACAAATCGGTGACCACGCTGTACGCCAAGGTGCAGGAGATGGCCAAGAACGAGAAGGATGCGCCTCCTGCTCCCGCACCGAAGAAGGTCGTGACCCGTGTGGAAGTGGCGCAGACCAGCTCTGGCAATTCTGCTGCCCCAAGCAAGGTTACTACCTCCAGCTCTACAGTCGTGGACGAGGACGCTGAAATGGTCGGCAACGTTCGCGGATACAAAAAGTTGGCGGACGGACGCGTGACGACGTTCTTCAACAACGAGCTCACGGAAGAAGCCAAGCAGCTCATTGGTGACATCGCCCCCAAGAGGGTGGAGGACCCCAACAAGGTGCAGATCAAGAACGTGGACGGCGGCTCAGCTTGGAATCAGGGCAATACCTTCGAGGAGAAGGACATGACGTCGTGGGCTAAGGGTAAGCTAGAGAAGATTGTCTCGGGGGTTTCGGCGCCGCTGGGCGCAGGCGAAGGTGTCGTGACTTCGCTAGAAGTGTCAAACCTCGAAGGTGACGCGTCGATTGCGGTGGTGCGTGGCGCAAAGCGCTACATCTTCGACTTCACGTTTACGTTGGCGTGTACGTTGAAGCAGGGAGACAGTTCAGTGGCGGGCGAACTCAAGTTCCTGGACCTGAGCTCGGACTGCGGTGGTGACTACGATGTGGAGGCTGTCGTGCCCTCTCGCTACCAGTCTGAAGGTGGCAAGGCGCTGCACGCAGCGCTCAACTCATCCAGCTCGCCTTTCCGCACGGCACTTGCTGTCCAACTAGCTACGTTCGTGCAGGAGTACCACACGTTCTAACCTGATAGTAATACACGGATTTTGATGTCACTAGATGGATATCAAAATTCGACACACCCATCATGGTATTGCTTGATTTTCCTCCTCAAGCTGGACTTGGAACTTACAGCTCTACCAAGTCACTGCTCTACATTGTCGGTTTGTTTGGCTAAAGGCAAATTAATGCCGATTGTCTAATGTACCGGTAATTTGGTACAACAAGTGTTGAATGGCGCTGACAGTCGCAAAGCGCGAAAAGCTCCAGAGGACTCAGTTGGCGTCGACCCAGCCAGTCAAGCTCGTGCCTGTTGTTCTACCTCTTGTGTACGCAGTACCTCTCTCTATTAACAATGTCGGCTGTGGACGTGGCTTCCTCCTCCTCTCCTGTGGAGACGGACGAGGCCGGCAAGACGATGGTGGCCGTGGGAGGTATGCAGAACATGGCGTGGGCCTCGGACACGTCCAAGTTCGGCTTCAAAATGCTGGTCAAGATGGGCTGGTCGGCCGGCAAGGGCGTGGGCAAAGACCTACAGGGTCAGGCCACACACGTGAAAATCGCCCGTCGCTCGGAGAACTTGGGTGTGGGCTGCAGCCTCAAACAGGCAGAGGTGCAGGGCTGGTCTGAGACGGCGGGCGGGTTCGCCGATGTGCTCAAGACGCTTAACAAATCATACGGCAGCAAGTCCAACTCAGAAGTTGACAGCTCGGACGAGGACTCGAGCAGTAAAAAAAGCAAGAAGAGCAAGAAAGAGAAGAAAGCCAAGAAGGAGAAGAAGGCGAAAAAAGAGAAAAAAGCCAAGAAGAGCAAGAAGTCTGGCGCTGAAAAGACAACGGTCTCTCGACGGCTGCACTACCGCAAGCGTCAGACGAACAAGGATGCCAAAAACTACGGCGCCACCGAGATGGCAGCCATTTTGGGCGTTGCGTCCTCCACTTACAAGCCGGCTGCAGAGTAGACTAGACTGGCCTCCGATCGCATCTTTGTCGTCGAATTTTCGACACAAACTCCGCAACTGTGTTTAATGATTATTTAGCCTTTCGCGCCACCAACCTGGTCAATGCATGGCCGTGTTTCAAGCAGCACCATAATTCCTGGTCCACACCACAACTGCTTGCTTCTTTTAGTATTAGTTAACGAATGCATCTCATACTTCACCACTCATGGTGGCGCTTTGGTAAACAGTAGAATTTCATCTGAACTTTGCTTTGCATGATTTGGTGATCACAAATTCTGTACGTGACCAAATTTGGACCACTCAAATTCTGTGCGGCCACTGGTTGTGAAGAGCCATTACGGCATTGGCCATCAGAGCATTGAGGCATCATGGCGAGCGTGTTCGTGCGCAACCTGCCGTTCGGTGTGACGCAGGAGGAGCTGGAGCACGTGTTCAGCGACATCGGCCCTGTCAAGAAGATCGATGTCATCAAGGACAAGGGCAAGCGCAAGAGCGAGATGCTCACACGCGGATTCGCCTTCGTGAAGTTGTACGTACCAGTCAAACGCATCGAAACGGCTTAGCTGTACGTAATACTAACACAGTTTTGTTGCTACTACAGTGCTGTGGAAAGCGATGCAGCTGTGGCCGTCGAGAAACTCAACAAGACGGACTTCCAGGGACGCAAGATGCTCATCGGTTCGTTCGCTTAGTGCCAATTGAGACGGACTCTTCAGCTGAATGATGTAATGTGGTTTACTGTGTACAGACTATGCGATGGAGAAGGGCAAACGTCGTGGATTGGCCGGAAAAGGTAAATCTACTACCGAGATTCCCAAGGAGGAACAGGAACAGGAAGATGTACAGATGGAGGAGCCTGAAGAGCCAGCAGAGGACAAGGAGAAGGCTAAGAAGAAGTTAACAAAGGAAGAACGTCGCGCTGCAAAGGTTGCCAAGAAGGCAGCGAAGGCTGAGGCTAAAGCTAAAGAGGAAGCGGAGAATGAACCTCAAGAGAAGACCAAGCCAGATGAGGTGAAGCTGGAAATCAAACAGAAAGTCAAGCAGGAAGTCAATCAAGATGTCAAGGCTGAGATCACTCCTGCACCGCCAGCTAAAACTCCTATTAGTACTGGCCACGTACAGAGTGAACGTAATGCACGCCGCCGACAACACCGTGAGTTTTTGCGCGATGTGGAACGTCGAAAGGAGGAACAGGCCAGTGTTGAGCAAAAGTCCGTGTTGATTTTTGGTCTGGGTGCTGATGTCACTCAGAAGCATGTGCTAAAGAAGGCGAAGAAGGTTGGGGCTGTGGAAAACGTCGAGCTCAAGGAGGAGGCTCGTACTGGAAAGACTTACGCGTTGGTTCAATTCAAGTCCACGAAGGATGCGGCTCTGGCTGTTGCTAAGTTAGACCATCACATCTTCAAGGGTTCAGTGCTACAAGTGAAGAGTGCTGCCAAGGCCGTCGTGGTCGACGACAAGGGAGCGGCAGGCAAGCCGGGCCCCTCGAAGCATGCTGCTGAAGCGGAAGGATTGCGCCTCATTGTGCGTAACTTAGCTTTCCAGACTACTGATAAGGATCTAGAGAAGCTCTTTGAGGTGCATGGTCCGCTGTTTGAGGTCCGTGTTGTGCGTATGCCAGTGGAAGAGGACAAAAAAAAGAGCGAGGAGGCAGATGGAGTGACCCAGGCGGAACCGGTGCTTGGTCGCAGTCGCGGATTTGGCTTCGTTCAGTATCGCGACGTGGCTGACGCGCGTGCTGCTGTGGAGAAGCTCAATGGAACGAAACTCAAGGGCCGCGAGATGATTGTGGATTTTGCACTGTCCAAGACTAAGTACCTTGAACAGCAAAAGAAACAAGAGGAAGAAGCAGTGGCTGCTGCGACTCCGGAAGGTGAGGAGGAGGGAATTAACAGCGGTGATGAAGATGAAGATCAACTGGAAATGGCTACGGACGATGAGGCGGATGCTGGGTCTGACGACTCAGATGATGAAGAAGAAAAAGACGAGGAAGAAACTACCCTAGTTCCTAAGGAGGACACGGAAGCCCAACGCGATCGCACACTGTTTATCCGCAACTTGTCCTTCCAGACGTCGGAGGACGGACTGCGTGAGTTCTTCCAAACTTTCGGTTCTGTTGAGTATGCCCGTGTTGTGTACGACAAGGGTTCAGGTCTGTCCAAAGGAGTTGGGTTCGTTCGGTTTAAATCGGCTGATGTTGCTGCAGAAGTCTTGAAGCGTGGTGAGCAGCCGCAAGCTGACAACAAGAAAAAGCAGAAGAAGGACAAGAAGAAGGATAACCTTTTCACATTGTCTGCGCTGGCAGATGGTGGTGACGATGCCTTGACCCTGGATGGACGCCAGCTCATTCTGTCACGTGCTGTATCGAAGACCGATGCTGAGCATCTAGCGGATTCCAACGCCCGCGAGCGCCGCCGGCTTGACAAGCGTAATCTGTACCTAGCCTACGAAGGCACGCTCAATGTGAACAAGATGGCAGATTCCGAATTGGAGCTGCCGAAAATGGATATCGACAAGCGTCGACGCGCCATCCGTGAGAAGAAGCTGAAGCTTCAAAACCCGATGTACTTCGTGTCGCCCATGCGTCTATCTGTGCGTAACTTGTCCACAGCACTGGACGACCGTAAACTGAAGAAACTCTTCCATGATGCAGCAAGCGCTGGTGTGCGTGCTGGCAACGTGGACCGCACAGAAATCAAGCCAGAGCTTCTCTCCAAGGGTAATCCTCCAGTGAAGGTGCGCATGGCCAAAGTGGTGCGTGACATGGAGTCGGCTAAGGCCGGCAAGGACCCGCGTTCGCGTGGCTACGGTTTTGTCGAGTTTTCAGAGCACTTGCATGCGCTGGCTGCTCTGCGTATTCTGAACAACAATCCCAAGTACACTTCGTACGCAGCCGGCCGAGTGGCAACTTCTGGTGCGCCTGACAGCTCAAAGTCACGCCTTATTGTGGAATTTGCGCTCGAGAATCACGGCAAACTCAAGCTGCGTGAAAAGCGAGCTGCTGATGCTGCCAAGAAGCGTGAAGAAGAGCGCGCGCTGAAGGAAGCTCAGGGCGAGGATGGTGAAGACGCTGATAAGGCAAAGAAGAGCCGTGGTCAACGTCAGCGTGAGAAGAAGAAACTGCGTGCGCTGGCTAAGGCCGAGGCGAAGGCTGAAGCTGACGGGGGTAAGGTACAGTCCAAAAAGGCAAGTAAGCAAAGCAAGGAAGTGAAGCAGCAACCTAAGAAGCGGAAACGCACCGAGACCCCGCAAGGTGATGCCGAGGCTGACACTTTGGCCTCGCTGGAGTCGGCTCACATGGCAAAGAAGGGCAAGACACTATCTCGTAATCAACGCAAACACGCTAAGGAGCTGGAGAAGGAGAAGTCGTTCGAGGAGATGGTTCGTAGTTACAAGAAGGAGATTTTTGGTGAAAAGCCTGCTGGAAGTGCCTCTAAGGGAGACGAAAGCACGAAGAGCGCAGACCGCTGGTTTGACTAATTTGAAGCCCGTTACTCTATCGGTAATGTGGGCTCCTCTGGAGGACCTACGCGAAGTTGCCTACCAGTAGACAACAAATGGTCGATCGTTGTTGTATGAAGGGAAATATAGACTGCTTGCATAAATTCATCTCGGTCAAGAAGGTTCTGATCGTTTTTCATCGCTTGATTTAGCTTTCGTCAATAACTTGGTTGACTAACTGCAACGCTTCCTTGTCTCCTCAGACTTGGAGTCTCACATTCAAAGCTTGACCTGTTCGCGCAGTTGATGGCCACAAGCCCACAAAAGTTGCTGAAGGTGTTGACAACCACGACTATATATTCTGTTAGGTCAGAAGGTGTGTGAGGCATGGGTGCCGACGCGTGCTCAGATTCAATAGGGTTCTTCTCCAGCTCACCTCTTGTCGTGCAACAACCTCCAGCACATCGACTGTTGGTTGTGATCCCTGTACGACGCGATTGCTGCTCTTGGGCATGCGAGTCCAGTGCCCGTGTCACGTATTTCACTGCTTCCACTACCACAAGCATCGAGCCGGCTCGTGCAGGGGTCGACTTTGTCGAATCACATGGTGCAGTCCTCTTCGAGGCTGGCCAACAGCGTGCTCAACTTGCAGTGGAAGTTTTACCAGCTCTGGTTGACGACTGGAAAGCGTTTGGAGGCCAGACAACTCGATACCAACGAGCGTTTGCAGTTATGCTTGAAGCTCCACTAAATGCGTCCATGTTGCATCATGCATCCGCCGAAATCATCGTGGAACCGATCCTTGCATTGGCGAGCTCAAAAAGCGTAACTTCGACTGCGGGTGCGATGGTAGGAATCCTTGCTATGGGACTTGTGGTGCTGATAGTGTGGTGGTTCCGAACAAGACGTTGTCGGCTACCTCGACGGGGACGAGCATTTGAGTATAAAGTGCTGCTACCTCGACGTAATTCCGGAGCTAGTATGGAAGCTTTTATCTCTTCCGGTGGTAACTCAGTGAAGAAGAGCGGAGCGCGACGGATGGTTCGCCGCGTCAGCTCATTCAAGAATTGGAAAGTAATCATAGAGCAGCAACGTAAACCGGAACTCTCGGATCGCGTTGTACCAGAAGCTGAAGTAGAGATGGAAGTAGCAACGAGTGCAGAAGACAAGGAGTCCTCTATAAACACCGACGAGGATGACAGCGAGTCAGAGAGGGATCTGAGAGAGCATCTAGCTTCTATTCAGAGTCTAAGCCCCGGCCGAATGGTTTAGCTGAAGTTTGCACAAAAAAGTAGTAAAGAGACAAGTATTTATTGCTGAAATTCGCAAGTTGAAGTGCTCAAATGTAGCCATCTGATAGTCGAAATGGCTACATCCCTGTTCTAAGTGCGTTTCGCTGCTTGACTGTATCTCGACCACAAACGTCATGAAGGATGGCTGTCAGTGGAATGGCCAGCTCGTTGATAAAGTGCATTGCACGGAATGAATTAACGTTAATGAATGTGGCTACTATTGCGGTGTCTTGTTGTGACACCACCGATTCAGTACGCCGTCGCCTTAGAGCTTGTTCTTGTAAAAGACGACCTTGCCGTCGTCCTCGACGAACTTGCAGTGCGTGTATGATCGCCACACAGCGAGCGGCACGGGCGTTGCGTCCTTGAGGTAGAACTTGCCCAGAAGCGGCTTGATGGCGTTCGTTGCCTCCTCGCAGTGGTAGAACGGCATCTTGGAGAAGATGTGATGGCACACGTGCGTGTCCACGATGCGGTGCACCACCGAGTCCAAGTATGGACCGAACGAGCGGTCCACCGTGCAGAGCGCGCCACGCAGCCAGTTCCACTCGCCCTCGCGGAAGTGCGGAATGTATGTGTCTGTGTGTTGCAGGTACGTGATGAGCACGAGGTAGGCGTTCACGATGAAGTAGGGCACGACGTAGAACTTGACCATGGTGTAGAACGAGAAGGTGTGCACCAGAACAGCTAAGACGCAGAGCATAAGAACGAGGAAGATGTCGCTCAGAACGATCATCCAGCGCTCACGGTCGGCGTAGATGGCCGAGTACGGATTGAAGTGGCTACGCGGCTTGCCCCAGTACTTGGACGGACCCGTGGCGTTGAAGAAGAGGTAGCCGGGCATCCAACCCACGACCAGCATATAGACGATGCGGTAAAGCTGGTAGAGCGGTGAGTCCTCGAGAGTCTCGTTCCACGAGCTAGCGATCACAGAGCGGGTGACAGGCACGAACACCTCGTCGTTCTCGCAACTGCCCGTGTTCGAGTGGTGCTTGCGGTGCGAAATGCGCCAGCTGTGGTATGGCACAAGTAGCGCTGAGTGCAGCACGAGACCGATCATGTTGTTGACCACCTCGCTGGAACAGTAAGCCTGGTGACCGCACTCGTGCGCAATAACCCATACGCCCGTAAGGTAGCTGCCCTGGAAGAACCAGTACACGGGCCAGAGCAGGTAGGCGGCGTTGCCTGTCTGGTCAATGTAAGTGGCTGCGTAGAAGAGCGCGGCGCACGTGAGCACATTCTTGATCATGTAGTATGTGGACGTGACGAAGGAGCGCTCGAAGCAGTGCTTGGGGATAGCGGCGCGCAGGTCCCGCAGCGAGAAGTGAGGCAGATCCAGCGGCAGCGGCGCCGGGGCGCCTTCTACGTGCTTGTAGCCGGCCTCCGCGAGCTGACGCTGCTTGGCCTCGCTATCCGAAGCCACCTTGGCGGCCGATTCAGCCTCCGGGTTCAGGATCGCCATGGTAGGCTGGAAGACGACTTGGTGGTTTGCAGGTGGAGAATCTACAAATGAGGAGGGCACCACGACGGAATTCGAGGGTGCTGGTACGAGCGGAGGAGGGCACCACGGTGAGTGGACTGCAGGCCCCACAATCAGAGGCCCATACTGTCAACGCGGCGTCAGGTGCGTCGCTTCCGTGATGTCATTCCGTGTGTGGCGTCACACTGCGCTGTGCAATGCTGAAATGGCAGTGCTGCCCGGTTTCTGCCCATCCCTGCTGCGTCGGACTTGACCATCGAACTGCTGTGCAGGAGCTTTGCAGTGCTACCAGGCGCTGGTGCGCAGAGCTACATGGTCCTACCTGTGGAGACGCATTTCGAGTCGCTAGGACGCCAGCAATGTGCGTCTCCCAGTGCTGGATGGAGGTAAGTGAGCACTTCAATATGCCCGCACCACTGAAATGCTTTACGCTTCAAAGACACGGGATGGATCTTCAAATCGGGGCAACACACATCGACGATCGAGCTCTGGCACGATACGGGAATGGTGTGTTGAGAGTAGTCTATTGAATCTTAGTTACGATACCGGAATGGTACAGACACTGGCAACTAATACCTGTCAGTGACAGGTTTCTGCGGCTATTAAATAGATGCACAACCAGAATGTCGATTCCCGGTGGTGAGGTTTGGAAGCATGTGTAAGTGTGGGTTAGCTGGTCGAGATTTCATGTACCAACCGAAAATCTGTACAAGTAAGCGTTCGTAATACCTAATAATAATATAAGATGATAGTGATAGGAGATACTCAAGCCAAAACAGGCATTAGTGAGTGATGAACAAGTTTGATTTCGCTACGGGAACTGGGACACCTTGGCGATGGGAACTCCTGTGTAATCACTTCAACGTGGTTTGCCAATTCCGGATTCATGATGTTGCGCTTAGTGTGTCCACACCATATCCTTATCCCTAATCGCTCGGTCCGCGGTCCGGACCGGTCAGCTGAACCGTGTGATTCGCACTTAGTCGAAGGTTCAGCTCTGCGACCAACCAATGGCCCAGCGGCTGGTTGCAAGCGAGGAAGCGGCCCCAGCACTTAGTTCGGTTCTTTAAGTCTTTCGGAAGCAAAACATCACCATGTCCTCCACTGGAATCGCCGTGGGCCTGAACAAGGGTTTCCCTGTCAACAAGAAGCAGGTGGCTCCTCGCCCCGCTTCCCGCAAGGGAGTAAGTGCCTTTTTCAGCAGCAATCAGCCTCTGGACAGAGGCAATATTACAGGCAGCAGGCAACCGCAGGAGCTAACAGGCTGTTATTGTGGTTGATTCGTAGCGCGCCGGGAAGAAGACCAAACTCGTGCGCGAGATCGTGCGCGAGGTGGTCGGCCTCATGCCGTACGAGAAGCGCATCCTTGATATGATCAAGAGCGGCGGTTCGTCAGCTGAGAAGCGTATCTACAAGTTCTCCAAGAAGCGCGTACGTACTCAACAGACACAGCTGGCGGCGCTATTGCCAACCAAGATTGAAGCTATTTTACTTCAGAAATCAAGTCATGCTAACGACCTTTTGTGATTTTGTGGATACAGCTCGGTACGCACCGTCGCGCCCTGCAGAAGCGCGAGGAGATGAAGGCGTACTACGCCGCTCTCCGTGCCAAGGCCGCTCACCACGCTTAGGACCGAGAAACCGACACAGTTCCAGGATTGCGGAGATGAAGATACCGACTTGTCAGTGGGTCGGGGCGGGCACGAATTCACTCGACGGTGGCGTGATGTCCACTTGCCGACTACTCTTGCGTAGAGTCGCTGAACTCTGCTGAGAGTGGCGCTGTACGTTGCCCGTTGGTTTGGGCTGCTTCGTCTCCGTCGCTTCATTATTCGAAAATAAAGGATCGCCAATCACTGCTTCAAGACCAGGCATGTTCACCTCTTTGTGTGTGCATTCCTGCGTAGTCTGGCGTTGTCTGTGTATTGAATCATTTAGCGGAGAAAGACTAGCAGGCACTTGACAGGGAACCACTTCAACTTGGCCATCTCGACGACTAACAACACGAAGGACCCGCTATGCAGTTGGCATCCAGTACTGTGCTCTCAGCCGAAACTGGAAGCGCCTTCCTTGCAGAAAATAGAAGTAGCTCTTGCTGTCCTCCACCTTTGGGCAGTTATGGGGCTCTCCATTCATCTCCATCATCGCACGAGCTCACTTATAAATAGGCAGTAATCAGAACACGCGCACAGTGCTGAGGGAGGAAGGTCTGGACAAGTGGAATCTTAGCCATCACGCATCGCGCCTGCGACGACTCGAGGAATCAAGGGCAAGACAAGGGGAGCCGGAGAGCTCGAGCGTTCGCACACTGCGCGTGGGTGCAGCAACGTGCTGGCGTCCAAGACGTCAGGAAACGAACTCGTGCCGACGAGTCGCGACGCGCGAGTCTCGACGACGAGCAGCCAAGAATACACGTCGATCTGTCCCATGGGGGTCGAAGCCAAGGAGCACAAGCGCCGAATGCTGTTGCACTCGATGGCAGCACTCGCCCGACGCACTATGAACACGAACACCAGCGCTTCAAGTGCAGTGCCACCTGTGGCGACTAGCGGAGACGACACCGCCGTCCTTTCTGCTAGCTTGTCAACATTGTCATCGCATTCTGCGGATCATGACGAAGCTGAGCTACGCAAGGAGACTGCTGCAGGACGCTGCATCTTGCCTACTGCTCATCAACCACGCATGGCCCCACTGGTGTCGCAACTGAGGATATCGCAGTCTTCTCCGCGACTTGTAGGCGCCTCGGTGGTCGAAAGAGGTCCTCCAGTTGAAGTGGACCCTGATGCTGAGGTTGAAGAAGTCAATGTAGACGATGACGAGCGCAGTGAAGACAACTGTACGTCCAATACACCTCGCCTAAGCAGTCATAGGCCCCCGAGACGCGCAATGAGCGCCTTAGAGACTTCGAGCGACCATACCAGTGACGAGTCCATCATGTACGCAGTAGCACTGCTCCGCAAACTTCAGCAGCACGCCTGCGATAGTGAGCGTGGTGAGGCAGCGGTGCAACGTGAGGAACTTGATCAGATTTTACATGGTTTCTCTCGCGCACTTGAGACTGTGACTTCGACTTGGGACCAACGGAGCGTTGAGAACACGATGCAGAAATTGTTCGACACGCACTCGAACGTGTTTGACGAAAGCATGCAGAACTTTTTCATCCAGAACTTCCTACATGAGTCGGAGAGTGCCAAAACCTTTCGTACAGCACTACGTCGAACGAGCATGCTGCGTCGCTGCTTGTTAGCCATGTATCAGTCTGACAGCGCCGGTGGAAGGCGCAGCAGCATGAGTGACGACAAAGGACCTGCCTCACGCCGCTGGGGCGATGCAGTAGCACGAGTCATGAAGCAGAAGGAAGATGAACGCCGGCGTTTTTCGATCGAGGTTTGCCCAGAAATCACAAACCCAACCATAGTGCGAACTGTGCAGAATGAAATCGCCAAAATCGACACCTGGAACTTCGATGTGTTTACGGTACGGTGTTTCTTTTTTCCGTGCGTGATGTTCGAACCTCCACGCTGATTTTAATGGACATTTCATTTGCCTAGATTGCAGCAGCAGTTCCGGGTCAAGCGTTGTGCATCATCGGAAATGCACTATTGGAGCAGTATGAGTTTTGCTGCCACTTTCGGACAACCAAAACGCGCGTCCAATCGTTGTTACGGCAGTAAGTTGCGTCGATGTACCTTGGATATGTTGTAGCTTGGTGCTGACTTGTTTTCGCTTTTCAACTCGGGGTAGTGTCCAGAGCAGGTATCATGCCCACCCGTATCACAACGGTACTGTTGTTAAAATCCTCCCTTATGCGAAGATAATAACCGTGTACTGACAAGCAGTCGATTCTTGACTTGTTTCGATTGCAGCCGAGCACGCAGCAGACGTTACGCAAACGCTGCACCACTTTCTGTCTGTCGGAAACCTGGGTAGTTTATTCAGCGAACGAACCAAGTGTACTGCACTCCTGGCAGCGATCATACACGATGTCGTACGTGCTGTAGTTGAGTTTGCTCACCGACAACTTGTATATGAAATCTCATGCTCTGTATCCATTTTTCCCGTCTCCAGGGCCATACAAGCTTCAGCAACAACTTTCACATCACAATCAACGACGACTTGGCCACACAATATGTGTACCGTTCTCCGCTAGAGCACATGCATTGTGCATTGGCCTTCCAGTTGATGAAGGAACCGCAATGCAACATTCTCCAAGGCATGACAAAAATCGAGCAGCATGAGGTAAGCGTGAAATATTCCAGCAGCATCAAATTGACCAAGCTGACGAATGTCCGTCCACTCCCAGGTCCGTAACTTGATCACCGACATGGTCTTAGCCACCGACAACAGCGTACATTCTGCATACTTGGGCAAGCTGGAAAACCTCGTGCGGAGGTAAGTTGCATCCTTCTATCTGCTGGGGTCGTGACTGAAATTAACCTCTGCTGCTATTGTAGAGCAACTGAAGAAGGTTGGAAAGTTGACCCGGACGACGACCGACTGGTGCTGCAAATGGCTCTCCACGCTGCTGACGTGTCGAATCCAACCAAGTCACTGCGCACTTATCTCATCTGGGCCGAGCGCATCAAACAGGAGTTCTACCAACAAGGCGACAAGGAGCGCGAACTGATGCTTCCTGTGAGTATCGGTTACGACCGCGAGCAGCCTATTCCACTGGAAAAGATGCAAGCAGGCTTCATCATTGGCATCGTGCGGCCACTTTTCTTGTCACTGAGTCTCCTACCCAGTGCGCGTCTGGACCACTGCATGGCTCAACTGGACGCCAATTTGACGCACTGGCAAGACGAGATCAACCGCAACCAACCGCCGTCACCGCCTAAGCCTGCAGTTGCTGGGAACGAAGCAGCATCCGCCATCGCTGTTGAGAGCACGTAGCCCATATCGTAGTCCATAGGTAGGCTAGGAACTGTAAGTTAATGAGACCAAGTCGCTTAAGTGCGAATATCAGCCAATCGGATGGAAGCAGCGTCCCCGCCTCTCGTTTTGGCTGTGTTTGCCCCCTACTGCAGTCGCTAAAGCCCAAGGAACTAGCCCAAGACAAGATGCTGAGCCTCGTGAAGAAAGTGGCGACCGCAACTGGTCGTCGTACCCCCGCGCAGTCGCGTCTGATGAGCCACGGCCCGGCCCCTCCTGAGGGAAGTCTGGAGGCCAAGGTCCGCCACTACCTGCCGGAGGACTACCACGTACGTTACTAGTGGATCGAAGAGCTCCATGGATGGTAGACTGACGCTTTATGTGCTGATCAGATTGTGCTGGCCACTCTGGGCGCCTACACGACGCTCATTATGCTGTTCAAGCTCAAGCCCTCGAAGAAGAAAGAGGAGGAGATCGTCATCCGTACGTTGTTATAGCGGTTATTAAGCTGATCAGGGACTGAGGTACTCACGTTTGGTCTGTGTTAATTATGTGCAGCGTCCAGCTCCAGCTCGACGTCGGCGTCCATTCCGTCGCTGTTCGATGACGAGTTCGACGAGTGGTCGAAGCTGCCGGGCAACCTCGCTAAGTGGGAGAAGAGCCTGGAGACTATCGGCAACTAAGATGCTGCTCGAATGAGGCAGGCGGCGTTTGGACTTGAGGCAACAGCATTTGAGTCTTCTGTTCGAGAAGGAGAGAACACGTGGTTGCCTACCAAACAAGTATTCAGGACCCAGATGAAAATGAAAAGGCCCTGGCTGAGACAGCCTGCGCAAAGTGAACTTGTGTCGCCATTGGGCTTCTTCCCATCGGTGTTGTGATCCATTTTTTGTGGAATCTATTAACTAACAACGAAGTATGAGCAGCTTTCACTTTCAGCTACAAGCGCATCTATTCATCAGTGAGTGCAGCTTTCGGGTACATTCGGTGTATCTGACGCATGGCTCTACCTGTTAAACGCCAATGCAAAGACACAAACATGCTCATTTGGGGCAATATGTCATCGCCATACTAACCATGAAGTGACCAAGTGATGACACGGCGGTTGATATATAGCGAATTAATGAAAGCCATAGCTGACACGCAAGAGAATCTGCACGATCAATCTCCAATTGAACCAAACTCCGGTGATCCATCGCCACGCAGTCGCTCGCACAGCATCGGCTCGTAGTGATCGCCGCCACGATCGCTGCCAGTTAATCGCATGAGCAAAAACCACGGCGCGTGGCCCTTCGAGTGGCAGATCGTGCTCTGCTCCAAACCAACCTCACCGCGCGGTCGGTGCGGGAGGAAGAACATCTTGCCACATCCCACCAAGACTACGAAGATGTCACGTTGATAGGCAGTCGCCAACGCCTCCAGCACGAAGTCATCTCCCCATGCCACACGCGAGTTATCTGGATCATTGTCCACCGAGATAAGCCCACGGCTGCTGTAGTTCAGGCCGATGAGGAAATGTGTATTTTCACCTCGACCCACCGTCATGTAGTCGCAGTACGAGTGTGCGTCCACGATCGGCCGTGCATACTCCGTGTACACAGCTTCTGCAGCTTTACCCCACGAGTAACCGCGCTTCTGAAGTTCTGCACATTTATCCAACAGCATCTTCTTGTCACTCCGACGTGCCACGAATCGCCGTGTCTGTACAGGACTCACACCCCAGCCTCCCTTCAGGGTCGGGTAGTACAGATTTTGGATGGCCTTGTCAATCTTCTGCTGCTCCTCTGGGGCACTAGAAGTATAGTGCGCGAGGAAGAAATTGGTAGCCACTCTACGGATCCCTTCCGGTGACAGAGGTTCGCACTCCTCCGTGTACAGTAGCAGCTGCTCCATCGACAAGAAGAGGCAGTCTCCAAACGGCAACACGGGCGCCAGGTACTTGACGCTGTAAGCAGTGTCATGTGGTTCATATGACACGCCGTCCTCCTCCAGCACACGCAGCAGATCGCGACTGCTTGAGTCGATGTTGGACACACGTTGCCAGCCCATGCAGACCGTAACAGGACGATCCACCACAGCAGGTCTGGCTGTCAGTACGAAGCGCTCCGTCTTGGGTCGCCTGGGTGTCAGCAGCACTCGCTTCGGTTGAGCCTGCAGCAGTCACAACAGTCATAGCAATAGTGTCTCCAGTTAGTTCCTGGACATTCGCTCTTTCCCTGATAAAGGTGCCTCACCATTTGCTGGTACTGTGAGTACGCCAACAGACGGGAGTCCAGCGCGTGCTGCGCGTCCATGATGGCGTCGCTGTAGCCGTCGTGGATCGTGATCTGTGTGGAGGCATCCAGCGCCGGCAGGAATGGCATGGCCACGGGCATCTGGTCCAGCTCCACCGAGTCGTCCGACCCTGCGTCTTCATCAGCGTCCGAGTCGCCAAACGTCGCGCTCCCGTCGGACGACGACGTGGTAGCCGACGTCACCGCCGTGGGGGACGCCTCCAGCTCCTGCGAGATGTGGCAGGCGCTCGAGTCGCTCAGCTTCTGCGTCAGCACGAACACGTACTCCTTCTCCTCCTTCTCGTCTTGCATGGTCGCTTGGGTCTGACTTCCTTGATGTGGCTTCTTCGTCTGATTCCTCAAAATAGACTATGCATTTCTAGAGTTGTACATAGCCACTTCGAGGTCAAGCATGCATTTAGAGAGTGTCTCATCTAGATTTACACTATAACCTGTCAAAACCAATCTATTCGGAATTAGTCGAATCGATCGGTTTAGTCAAACTTGACTTATTTTCACTATGATCACTGGAAACTTTGATTGAGTAAACGTAAGAACTGAAAATGTAGCTATCAAATAGATGATATCTTCTCTCCTCCATGTCTATCGCTTCTTGTCGATGAAAATGCGGTGTGTAGGTGACGGAAACGGTAGAGGGGGTGAACCGCACAATTAAGCTATCCATGAAGAGAGACGAATTTGTGTCCGGGAGGGACGGTGGCGATCCAGCGCTGTAATTCGACATTTCGGAAAGTGCATGGGTCGTAAAGAACGGTAGAACCATCGCTCTCGTTGATTGAGCGCACGTTGTTGAAAGCTGACATCTAACCATCTTTGATCAACCCGATATGCCCTTGGAGGAAATCTTGAAGCTTATCAGCGATCTGACCCCGCACTGTGCATAATATCTCAGTGTTAGAATCGTCCAACTAGAGCTTGTTAGACTATGTTCCCGTGCGGGTGTAACTTTTGGGGGGTGACTTCACCAATTATTCAGGAATGCGGAAACAGCTGCGCTTGGTAGGTTGGCAAGCTTCGCGTACTGGAACGTGGGCTCCGGGTTTGTTCCATTGTGTAAATCTCGGCATCTCCAAAAGAAAGCTCGATAGTTGAATCGCGAGGAGCGAATGCAGTGTTCACTAATTTATTTGTGCCTTTAGAGAAGGGCAGACAACCCCGGGAACAATCGTATCATAAAATTTATCCACTGCGTCATTAAAGATAGTCACGCGTAACCCTGCACCACGTTGTCTGTCACAAAAACTTCGATAGCTTGCCATGTTTTGTAATTACGGACAGGATTGCGAGCCAGAATGCGCCTCACAAAAGGCCGTGGTGGTTGACTTCCGTGGTCAAATTTTGGATAGTAGGAGGTTGTGTTCAGCGGGTGTGTCGACATCCCGTATCAAGCAGCAGTAAGTCGTTGGTATTTGAGAAACCAAAGTGATGGTTTTCTCGTAGGGAACAACTCGCGCGGCGTTTTGTCGACATCGTCATCAGTGGTTGAGGCATTATTGGTAAACGTCGACGACGGTCACGAGCACATAGCTTTTTGCGTGGTTGACTGTTTATTGAGTATGATTAAGTTATTCGGTAGCAAGAAAGGCTTTATTGGTTTTCTTCAGACCGCCTTGAATTGTTTCTTTGTTGATTCACATTATTGATTTTGCGGATAGCCTGCCAGATGGTAGGAAGAACAGGTGCCATGCATTTGACGGGAAGAAAATTTAATAGTGAATTTGGATGTTTTTTTGGTGGTGAGTCTGTGCTGACTGTTATTTAGTAGTGCTTGTGGCGGTTGCGAGCAAGATATTCAGAACATGAAAAGAAATAAAAGCGCGTCTATGTATGGCTGGAATGAAGTTTCAGAAAAGCTGGGAAAGCGATTTATCGACTTCATAGAGGCGGCCCTGAAATTTTGATGCTGTGTCAAGTCACCCTTAAGTACGGGAGTCACACACAGCACCTTCATAATTTGAAGGTGTGGAGGCATCCTAAGATACTGCATCGGTTTCGCTGCCAGAGGTAATCTACGGACGTACCAAGTAGCAGAGCCCGAAGCCCAACCATCGTCACTCGCCGACATTCATGCTTGTAGCGGTGGTGCACCAAACCATGGCCCAATATAGTGAAATATTCGGTCAGAATTGCAGCTTGTGGTCTCCTGGCGGATCCGCACTGTATGACAAGGACGACACTACAAAAATCTCAACATGTATTTGCGAAGCCGTTCTTGGATTCAACCAACACCAAAATGTATGCCCCCCTACTCCCATGCAACCACCGCTCGATAATGTGCAAATATCACGTTCGTGTCTAGTGTTCATTTCGCGGGTCGGTCGTTATTGGATGGATTTGTATGGGTAGTGATGTATACTGTCGGAAAGTCATGTTTATTCCCTTCCACGGCGGTAAAACTACGAACGCTACAAGCACTTGTGGGAAATACACCAAATCCAGTCGGGCAAAACCGCGCTTCAGACGACCCGTAAACGGAATCGGGAAGAAGAAATCAACCGGATTTTGACCTCCGCACTGTGTCGGGATGATGCGAAGCACTTGTGTTTGCTGTTGGAGACTGTTTGAATCATCTATGGCAACTTACTTTTTCGCTTTGGTGAGTAGGAGGAGTCAATTGTTCTTAAGGAGGTTGTCACAAAAGATGGGTTTTAGACTACAGGGAACTCAAGAACGGTAACTCACTCTCTTGTCGAGCTGTTCGCCGAGAAATCACAGTCACACTTGCGATAACCGGCTCGGCAGGATAAGATATCTGACTATAGTTCTTGATTTCTGGAGCCCAAAGCGCGTCGGTGAAAAGTACCTTGGATTATGTGTATACTTCGTTGGTTCTCACTTTCGTATGCGTATAATTCTTCTTGGAACGCGGCATTTTCACCTATGTAAGGAGAACGAGATCAAGGGATATGAAGAGCACGTGGGAAGTGGGTTGGGGAAATTTTTTATGACTCCGGATTATTTCCACGAGATTGTTTTGGTGCTACCACGGACAGCGATCCAGATGTGGAGTGGATGGCTACGGAGAGGCTCAGCTTGAGTGGGAATGGTTCGTCCCCCACATGGTGAACGCTGCCACAAAGATGGCATGTGGACTAACTCGAAAGTGGTTGAACCCCGCGATGTCTGGCCTACTCAACAAGCTTTCTCAAATTGTCTTCGACACATCGACAAACTCAATGATGAGAGACTTGCTGACAGCACTCATGATTGTGCTGAACAAGGGGAAAGGTACAACTGTGGTTGGCTATAAATCACATCGCTTCATGGGGATGGTTGCTGTAATGAAATGGGCTCTCGACAAGCGGACAGCGTTGAAGGTATAGTACAATGAACGAGCGGCAAAGCAGAAAGCGCGCACCTCCGGGGTTCCCACTCGCCAGCCGCCATCAAGCACTGGTGCAGCTACTATCTATTTAAATACCGATTTGGCGTCGGCAACTCAAGTCTAACAACATCTCCTTACCGTTGGTCCCCGTTTTGAATTTGCGGTTCCGTCGTCGTTAGCCCAAAATGAAAAGGATTTTGGCAACAGTGGGCAAATATAAGCGGCGCTTCAAACTTTGAATAGTCCATAAAATATCAATATGGCTTGCTGTTTTCATCAGAACAAGTCATTTGTTAATGTCTGCCAGTGCCCAAAGCTAAAAGCATCTGAAGTTGCAGAAACGATCCAAATAATGTTAAATCACACAAGAACCGGAAGTTGTCGAGCAAATGGAATGGACCCAGATGACGCAAGTTGCATCTCAACCTCAAGTGCTACAGCTTTCTCTTGAGACAATTACGATGACATAAATGAGTCGACCTTCTGGGTTGTCATTTCCCAGTGTCATCGTCGACTATGATCGTGCTCAAACGACCTTGACTTTTGGTGTCGATGGTAGCAGCATCGGCGGTTGATTCAATGTCGACTAGCACCAAAATCGTGCGTCGAGGTTCGTGCTGCAAATTCTGCGAATTTCCCCTCATGAACAGCTTTTTCAAACTCACGAAAAAATGCAGTGCTGCTTTGAAAGTCGGCGTGCTTTGGGTCATCAGCACGGACACAATTCTCTCCATTCAGTTCTTCGCCTTCATGTATTTGACGTTGGTGTTCAGAGTCTTCGTCACTGCTGATCTTTCAATTGGTTGAAGTGTAATCTTGCTGGTATCTACATCACCAATGGCTATGCTGTAGACTGGACAGTCTCTCATCCAATGCTTCGTTATTGTGGTGTATGGAGGCAACACAGTTTTGTTCTGGTTTTGGAGTCTGAAGAACATGATGTGACGACATGGTAGTAGGAAATTTTGTCGAAAGATGCAGTTGCATGAGTTCAGGTAGAGAAATCAACAGGTCGTTCGGTTCTTAACAAATTTTGTCGCAATGTCGAGCGCAAATCAGAATTTTATCTCAATATTGACAGTGTGTTTGTACCTTTTCGGCTGCTCTACAATTATGAACACGACCCAGCTCTATAATACTCGCGCAAGTACTCATCTTCAGCAACTTCCTGTAGGATAATCAGGTTTGAGCTTAGTTCATCAATTGTGTAGTCCTTCGAGACGACTTTTTTATTTTCCCCCACTTAAACTTCAATCTGTTGTTTGTATTATTGCCGAGGTGTGGCGCGTTTCCACGTAAGTGCAGGACCCATTATGTTCTACAGTCATCCCAATTGTCCAAAACATCGATTGAATTCATGAGCTTCGTCATCGCCGAGAAGATTCAGCAATACCGCTTGGTTGCCTCCAAAATTGGTAGCTCCCGCTCGGAGCGCCGCGGCTTGATGCTATCGCTGTCTCTACCATGCCCGATAGACTGTTCAATAGCTGCGCTGGTGTCCGATGGATCTACACCACCGTAGACTTGTTCTGCGTCTCCCACCTCCTCTGCGTCTATTTGAGCCCCTTGATGCATCTTCCCCACTGAAGGCCTGCGCACAAGCTGCCTATCTTTCTGTCAACATCAGTGGTGCGCAGCGCACCCTTCAGATCCCACACCAGATCTTCCCTAGCACGAAAATCTGTTCATAGACCAGATCAAATCCGTATACGTACGACTAGCTAGTACTAAGGTTTCAAGTACACAAGCGCGTGGGCTTTTAGGCAGAAGATGCGTTCCGCTGTTTTAAATATCGCACAGGATGTCGTGGAATTTGATGGGTTTTAGAATTTCGGCTATGGGTTATACTTGTGTGCAGACACACATGTGTCAGGATACTACAGTAGCCTGCACTATCAATAACGTAGAAGCTGAGTTGGGACACAAGCGGCTATTGAGCACGAAGCATGGCCTGTGCGTCAATTATGGAAGGATCTACGCAATCGATTCTACGCAGATGACAATCCGGATGTCGTGCAAGGACTTACCAAGGCTGAAGAGGTGCGACGTGTCCACCATGCCAGAAACTAACACTACTCTGGAAATGTGCATGGGTTTGTTGAGATTCCACCTCTCTCACTAACTCTAGAGGATGCAATGTCGTTCTTTCAATTTCACTACACTACCGTGAACCACGAGGACCTGAACAATTCAACACGTATTCTTGGATGGGCTTATCCCGCCCTAGTGGCGCTACTACGGTACCATGGAACAACGCTATTTGTCTATGGCATATTTAGATGTGTCCTGACGGGATACGTACGATGTGTCGTGTTCATGGTTCACGATCGAGTATCGCACGTGCTTATACCTGTCATATACATACTGAGCACATCTAAAGACTGGAGACACCTACTGGGGTATGATCCACTGTGTTGTTCAAGCTACCGACTAGTAGATTGAACCTGCAGAGATAGTGTGTGACTTTAAATCCGAACTGACAAACGCACTGTAGTCACAGTTCCCAAACACGCTTATTCTAGGCTGCTTGTTCATATGAAACAGGCGCTACGTCGCGCTATGAAGCGATATGCTTTCCCCGATGAGGAGTGATGACTCGCGATGTTTTAGATACGTTTACTATTATGGGGCATGAAAGCAAGTAAAGAAAGATACCAAGCGGACGAAACACGAGGTGAAAGTGCGCTGTGTTGTAGCAGGTCTAGCCTACTCTATCGAGAAATGGGCCACTTTTGGGGCTGTTTTGTAAGAACATGGCTCGAGCAGTACACAATTGAAGTTTGGAACGTATTCGGACTCAACAATGAGTTGATTGCGAGGACGGAGGATCCCCTCGAGTGGTTTAACCGCGAACAAAACAGTAGGTTCCCGACACTGTATCCTTCTATGGCGACTTTCGTCACGGTTATCAAGTGAATATGTACGCTGAGTAGCCGACGTACCTCGAGGACGTGCATGCAGAGTTCTACTAACACACACCTCATAATAAATGCATCCATTCCCTCAGTCTAACTGTGTTTCTCTTGGTGCAGCGCCAGTTCGAATTTCAGATCGCTAGTTCTAATCTTAGGCCGGATCAGGTCCATATACAACCAAAACTAAAATCTTCCTACCGCTTCCCTTGCTCATACTGCTCTTCGCTTGTCGAAAATACGAGCTCTGAAACTACCACTTTTCGGTTTTTCTTTTCTGCAGTGGTTCCTGTTGACAACCTTGTAGATTGCTTCTCCAGTCAGGCTACCACGTGAGAAATACATAGAAACTGCCGAGAACCGGGAAACATATCTGTCAGAACAGACTTCCGTGAAAAGTCTTGTCTGTCGCCCACATTTTTCCAACACGAATCGATACTTTGAAACACTTGATAGCAAGTCGCAAGCTGTCCTTCATTTCCGTCTTTACCAACACGTCTTGGACATATTTGTCCTGTAACATCAACCATTACTGTTCTGTAAGTTCACTGTATATTTTCGGTATCATATTTTGTAATCGAGTTAAATGTTTCCGAAGAAGTAAGTCACCATAAAGAAAAAGAGCTTTTACTTGTTATCGTTCGTCCCATGCGTGGTGTCAACTAAAATCACTTCAAGATAATCTTGGAACAAACTCTTTATGCGAGCCGACTGATTCACAATATCTGCAAACACCTTGAGATACATTATCGACAAAGATAGCTGCTAAATTGCCTTGTTCTTGCTCTATAAATCCGTGGAGAACGTGCTCAGTGTGTAGCATCTGTAGTATCCCCACGCGTCTCACTGCGAATTAATTGTACAACTTTATGCACATCACGTAGTGTTGTTTTTTTTTTCAAAAATAACCGTATGACATCCGATTAAGTAAACTATTGCACTTCCTCCATAAACATATATTATCACATACCAGTTCCCTTGTGAAGGTATGCAAGAATCCCCACTTGACCCAGTGTCACACATATCGCGCACTGTCTGCAAGGCCAAAGGGTCTTGGATCCGGCGATTTTCTACATAATAATACTAGAGTATTGGGGACAGAGCGTGGTTGTGGTTGCCCTTGCTTTGACTTAGATGTAATACTGTCCTTGTTTGTCCTTCGCCAAAGTCGCGTTCACTTGAGCAGTACAATCCGTGAAATGTACAACACGATGCCTACACTGACCATTGCCACGTTTAGAGTGTTTGATTCCATGCGCTCACTTTAGCGTCTTGCTTTGCACACTCTATAAGCAGGAATAAGTTGTGATTCTGACCTACTTTCAGAAGAATCTATTTCAGCACTTTGAATTGTCGCATTTTCACACAAATCGTCTACAGTGACGGCAAGACCCTCTACAACAACAGGCGGACAAGTACGCGTCATCGCCGCTCAAAACGATTGTACCCACGCGGTATCGCTCTTGACAGGTAAATATTGATCTTCGTTTGATTATAGGCATTAAGGAGCCAGTGTTATGTGGACAGCCACACATTATGGACAAAGGACATTAGCATGTAAATCAGAGTTATTTCGACCTTCTACTGACCATCTCCGTTCTTCTTCACCTGGGCTGGGATATAACAAATTGGCCCTCTCGACGACCCGAGTGATCAAAATCGACATCAAGTAAGGTTCTGGCGCTTAGATTGCTTGGCTGGACGCCTGTCAACTCCCACATCAAGACCCCGCTATAGGAAGCGGCAAGCATCGTATTGGAGCATTGCATAAGGTCACACACCGACCACTAGACACCCCCCGGCCAAGATCGACATTGGGCAAGTCGAGCTAGATCAAGGACACCCAAGATCGAAGACTCGACAGTTACCCGGTGCAACGAATAGAAGTACCACCGCTGCTACCACCAACCCCTAGGATATAACAAATTGGCCCTCTCGACGACCCGAGTGATCAAAATCGACATCAAGTAAGGTTCTGGCGCTTAGATTGCTTGGCTGGACGCCTGTCAACTCCCACATCAAGACCCCGCTATAGGAAGCGGCAAGCATCGTATTGGAGCATTGCATAAGGTCACACACCGACCACTAGACACCCCCCGGCCAAGATCGACATTGGGCAAGTCGAGCTAGATCAAGGACACCCAAGATCGAAGACTCGACAGTTACCCGGTGCAACGAATAGAAGTACCACCGCTGCTACTACCAACCCCTACTGTCCTGTCAGACAGCCCAAGATCGACAACAAGCGCGTCTTCAGAGATCACTTGAGGAGCGACCTAGTCCCACCGATGGGTACACAAGATGAGACCAAAAAAACTTCACGGAAGATCGAGGTACCTCCGTCAGTCGGCAGTTCGGGCGCCGTGTGCAAGAGGACCTTTGCGATCTCACGATTTCGCTGAACCACTTCGCTACAGTATCATGTTGTGCAATATTTTTGGTGTCGTGCTCTGTAACTCTTTAGCAATTTGTGGGAATTAGATGTGTCTCGAATCTCCTCTTTGTTTGTATGGGACTTCGAAGAAGTTTTTGTTTCGTGGACGGCACTCTTAACTTTATTTGCACATCCAAGCTCAACTCTATGTCAAGCTGTCGATCCACGAGTCCCTGTCGCACTTTTTTTCTCGGAGGTCTGGTTTGGGATCCGATGTCATGATCAAACACATAATCGTTGCTATTATTAATTTCGTCAATATCAACCGCGTCGTTCTCTAAAACCTCTTGGTACGCACCCTCCGGATCCAACTCATCCTCTCTGGTTACGTCGAGAAACGATATACCAGATGAGGTAGGTTCTTCAGTTGCCCCTTCTGTACCGATTTCAGTACCTGTTTGATGGAGGAATCTTGATCTCCAGCTTTCCAACCACCATGCGAGTTGTATTTCCGTCCATACGAGGTTTTTCAGTTGACTGTTTTCAGTATCATATTGAGTGGTGGGATCTTCAACTTCTTCATTGTTCTTCTTTTTGCGGCATCAAAGAATCAGTGTGATTCGCCCTCTACCCACATCATTTGCAATTCGGAGACATAGTTTGACTTTGTCAATACCCTTAGAATACACTCTACCAGCAAGTTCTCCCTCGGTTTTGGTAAGGACTTCATGTCTTTTGCTGACAACCCCTCCTCCTTCTGTATAGTCTCCTGCACTGCCCTTGTCTCATTTGTCGATACGTCATTCACATTCCCGTCCACCTGCAGTTCCTCCCCCTTTGCTGTACAATCGTCGCCACCCATAGAGATTTTACTGGCTTCTGGACCCTCAAGACATCTCGTAATTCTGTGTGAAGTTTTGTAGGTCTTCTTTGTATACACCCTCTTTCTCTCGTGGCTAGATTTTCCATGTTCTCGTGAAGCCTTTCGTTTAAGAAAATGCAGCTTCTTGTTGACGCAAGCGATCGCTGTCTATACTCCTCCGTTTCTCCATTCAGCATGGCTCGGTCATGCGGTCTATTTGTATTCTTCAAACAGCTCACGGTGCAGTATTTCACACTCGCCGGCGCTTGAATCTGAATCCTGTGCGACACAATGTACGGAAGGAGACATACAAGGAGACATACAAAACAGAGTAGGGCGTTAGAATCTGAGAGGGGGGATGATCACAGGGGTTGCAAATGGTGGTGAGAACAGCGCGCTTACCATGGTCAACGGTGAACGTGCACGTTTACCGCCTCTCTAGCACGACCTTCGCTCCTGGAAACGAGCGGCTGTGGTGAAACAAGGTATATAGACGAATGTCATTCGTTCGAAATGGGTATGACAAAATAAAGTTATCAAATGCAAGGAAAACCGTAAAATAAATAAGTTTCTGATGCGTCTGCGAGGTGTGTTAGCGCTACAGATTCTGATACCAACACTAAAGAAAATGATTCCGCTTATCAGTAGCACTAGCATTTCCCCCTGATGCGCTTTGAAGTTTACAGTACCAAAGCTGCATAGTGTTGTATTGAAAAAAGGATTGTCTATGCTGACGTAACCCTTAGCTGCTTAATAACTGTCGTTATTATCGCAAGGTTTTCATCGACCGTTTTCATCCAGATCCACTAGTCTCTTCACTGTAATCGCGTTAAGCTTGAGCTTGAGAAATTGATCGCGGTCGGGAAGTTAAGTCGTATGCAAGCAGCGTAAGGAGTCAGTGTTGCGTACGCGAGATGCAGCTATGTATACGTACACGTAAATGCAAGCAGCGTAAGGAGTCAGTGTTGCGCACGCGAGATGCAGCTATGTATACGTGCACGTAAACCTTTTTTGAAGCGTTTTCCAATCTATCTACGAGTGTGATGACCCGACTGAACGTGCTTTCTTGGGCTTTCCATACTGTTAATGCCAACACTAAGTCGACAGCGTGCTGTTTGTACCATATTACTCGTCTTTCCTTTCCCAAATCATCACGTTTGACTGTGTGGTTGTCACCCTTTGGCTGCACTGGTCAAATTGGGATCAAAATATGTTATGCATTGGTTGTCCATCAAATTCTAAAACATACTCGGACTCAAAATTTACTTTGGTTGGCCATTGTACTTCATCCAGCAAATTTCCATCGTGATCTATCAGTCGCACGTGTATAATCTTAGAATGTACTTGTAAATTAACAATTGGCTTTCTGCAGTGCAGAGCTTGTTCCGTTAGGACTTATCGCGATAGTGAGCGATTCTTCGTTACCCAACTGAATGAATGGTAATGGCATCGCGTTCCATTCGCAATACCAAGAGAAACATTTCCATTAACATTGTCTAATTCTGAGCTGGGGCCCCATAAAAAATATCTAACTAGCTCCGAATGTTCAAATTCGTTATACAGTACAATAATTCTTGAATGGAGACTGGGATTTCATCGAGCAGAGATTTTCGCGATCAGTATGATAGCACCTTGTTGCGGGGGGGGGCTAATTCTGCGCCAATGCAATTATTTAGTACAACCCTATTATTACTACTCGTGGCGAGATGACATTCATGTATCCAGCTTTCATCATCAGTTGTGTCTTGTCTTGTCAATGGCGGGGTCAAAACGGTTGCCATACTTTTATCAATAGGGTGGTCGGTTGCGTCAGCTTTTCTCCACTGGTTCTGTTCAGAGTAAACACAAGGTATCCTTTCAAGCAGTCTTTGTTGGGTAACACACCCATTGGCCCGTTTTTACTTCTCGAGATTGAAAACGATAAACAGAAAAACGAATACTTCGCTCGGAGTAAAGCGGGGTCGTAAGTTTTTATTTGCAAAACGAAGTCCTGTTACAACTTAAAGTTGCCAAAAATCACCTGTCTATCAATATGCGTGAAGAATTAGTAACTAATCATTACTAGATTAATGTAATTTTAGGGTTGCTTACCCGCGCAGCTGAAGCCAAGATGTGGATAGCGGAACCTGTGGTGTAGCGGGATCAGCAAAATC
>PCFV01000246.1:0-40494 GCA_002812785.1 Phytophthora litchii | reverse complement strand
GCCTCACTCTCTGTTCTTCGGCGAGATAAAGTTTGTCTTGATAGTGTCTGACGCCAAGCGCATTGAATTTGAACGATAGCTTCTTGTCGCTGTTGAGCCTCCGATTTGGCTACATTTGAACGGAACATGGCCTGAATAAGTGTTGCAGCGTCACGTTCCTTGCGAAGGCTAGCAACCTCATTTCTTGCCTGACGACCCGCTAGCATTCGTGCAGCGAATAGCTGAATGTCATGTGCTGCCTTAATCTGCTGGGTATAAGCAGCCTGAGCTTGTCTGGTGCGAACAAGAGACTGCAGCAAAATCGCTGCAGCCTTCCTAACAGCAACTTCAGTGTGATAGCGATTTCGCTGGGATCGGCCGCGCACCATCTTTTGGATGGCCACGGCACAAACTTGTTCACGCTGGAGTCGCTGTCGAAGGTCCTCAAGCTGCTTCTGAGCTTGACGTCGACGGAATTCAGTTTGAATGCGAAGCGCTATTCGCTCCGCGGCCGTTGTTTTCTCGCTGTAGTACTCGCGTGCGATCACTCCACGCACACGGGATTGAATCCGTGTAGCCATATCGTTCTTGCGCTGGGCCTCCTTCCGGTCTTGATCTTTGGTTCGGAATGCTCGACCTCCGTGTCCATACGACACACCATTAAATGTCATAGGCTTCTTGTTCTGCTTGGCTAACTCGGCTGCAAGAAACATAACAGCATTAGTTTTCCCTTCCACACCAAGTAACAGAATCTGTGGATGTAGACGAATAGGCAAACGGCACACACCAGCTTTACGGTCCATCTCGGCGAACTTCTGCGCTGCAGATCTAACGTCGAGTTTGGCTCCATCGACAGAAGCCTTGATCTGCTCAATGTCGACTTCTGCACCGACATCGCGTTCATAGTTGCGGTTACATCACAATAAAAGTTGATTAAGTTAAGATACCAAACAGAATGAACTTACCATCAAGGGACTGCTTCGAATCCATGGATTCCACCGATTCAATTGACATTTTGCGAGTGGATTCCCAAGACGCCTTGCGAGATCCTTCGTCACGTGCTCGGTTTTCGGCTGTGATGAAGTATTCGTGTCTGTGTTAATACAGGAGTAGGCAAAAAGAAATGATAAGATTTACACGCACCAAGTTGCTCTTGGAATCTCGCTAGTGCCTTCAAAGCTTGGGGGCTAGGCTTCTTAATGCGCGCAGCAGGATCTGTGAAGGGATACCGCTTGGCTAGAATGATCAAACGTTCATCGTTAGATACAAGCAAATGAGCAACACGGCCAGAAATTTCGATACCATACCATTTGGGGTTCCGGTGCTATTAGCGTGCTTGGGTACCATAAAGCCATTCTTCATTACGTACTCGTGCGAGACATCGTGCTGATCGTACTTCAAAAGCGCAGCCTTGGCTTTTTCTTCCGCCTCCTTCTCCACCTGTGCAACCTCCTTTGCGTGGACGTACGCGTGGTCAAAGTCCGGCGACGAGAACTTGTTCTTTGCGAAAGCATCCTTGGCATCCTGCTCCTTTTGTTTCTCGAGCTCCTGCAAACGTTTCTTCTCTTCTAGCTGCTCTTCAAAGAACGTTTTGCCTCCTGCAAAATTCCTCAGCGCCTTCTGTGCATCTTGTTCCGCTTTCGTCATATTCTCTCGCTGTTTTTGATGATGGTTGTACGAGTGGTCATACTCGGTCGAGTACGTCGTGGTAGCATGTAGGTTTTTCGTATCCTGCTCCTTCTTTCTCTCCAATTCCTCGAGGCGTCGTTGTTCCTCTCGTTTCTCGGCCTCAAACGTCTTTCCGTCACTTGTAAACTGCGAGAGCGACTCCTTGGCCTTCTGTTCCACTGAACGTTCGTACTCTTTCTGCTTCACTGCATGGTTGTATACGTGGTCGCTTTCCAGATTGTAGGACGATTGCTTGGCCATCGCATCTCGAGCTTCCTGTGCCGTACGACGCTCCTGTTCTTCACGCAGTTTACGTTCCTGCACTGCCGCATCCACGAGAGACTCGGAGCTCTTGACAGCAACTAGAGACTTCTCCGGTTTGTCTCCAGTTGGGAGCTTGATGGGTGCACGGCGCTTCCAGGCCGGAGGCTCCGTGTTCTTGACAGCGCCCTTGTTGAACATGGCGCGGAGGTTGGCCACGCGACCGCGGGCCTCTGCCAACGCCTTCCGCTCCTCTTCATTCATTGTAGACGTAGGAGAGTGCTACGTAGGTCCTGGACAGCAAGTCGTGGAGTGAAGAGATTGATGTGCGTGAGCGGCTGGCTCAGGTCCTTATCTGGCGACCTTGGCTTGGCGTCTTGTCTCGATCAAGACCACGAATGCCTTACGTGGCGTAGGTTCAGTATCTTGACAATGTAGCAACCAGATGAGCCGGCTTTTTCACAGGTACCACGGTCATCTCTCCCTCGACGTCCTCGGGTTCATTGTTTTGCCAAAGGATGGTACTATTGAGGACGGATTGGTTGAAAAGAAGGATTTTGAATAGGCTACAAAAGAAACGTATGGCTGTATTTGTACCATCTTTTGGAAATGCAGCACAGCCTTTTTAATTGGATGAAATCGGGCTGAAGAGTGGGATGCGCGTGACGCGCCATCTATCGTGACCGACGGAGATGCTGCTACGACCGACTCTGACGCACATCGTACGTGTAACGACTTCAACGCCGAGATGGTATTCGTTTTCAGAAGTTTGACAGGAACTTTGTAGTAGTTCTCAAAGGCGTCTCTCGACTTGCTGATGACGTCCGCACGGGAAATCTCGTTTTTGTGTCCTTCGTTGTTGTACTTGCGTGGTCCATTGTACTTATGCTCTCGAGGGCCGATGGATTTTCTTCCAGCTTGATCAAAGCCGCTTGTTGACGTTCACAGTACGTGAGGTCTTTTAAAAGCGCTTCATTTGGAAACAATGGTGGGCTCATCTGGGTTGCTGGCTCATACTTGGCGGATTGCTAACACGAATATGTCGAATGGAACTTCAAGCATGTATTTCTCGATGGTTTTGTCTCGCTCATTGTCCATTGCATCGAGCTCGAAGCGTAATTCGAAGACGTCTTTCACAATCTGTTGGATATCATAATCCACAAGTGGTTGAAGGAATTCGCGGGCTAATGCACTCTCCACCACTGCAACCAAATCTTCTTGGAGCGGTGGCATGGTTCGTGCGGAGGGGGCAGATTGCTATAAGGGCAAACATAGAAGAAAGCACACGTTACATTGCAAGTAAGTGATTTCCTGTAGTTGACTGCGAAGTTTTGCAATCGACTTTTTCGACTTTAGCTGAACGTTCTCGGGAATCTTCGTAATCGCAGGTGTTTCCGAATCGATACAACTATTATATACTGGTAAGTAATTGGCATTCTACTTTCGTGATCGGCATGGTTTTCGCGGCCCAGCTTGGTATTAGTGCTGTTTACTTTGTCACCGCGAAGCTCCGCAACTCCATGATACATATTTCTCCTCTTCGTATCATGCGATATATCTTTGTCATCTGCGGGATCTTGTTCGTGCGATCTCAAGCTCGGATCGTGAACGATCGTTGCAAGCGTAGTAGCCGCTCATTGTCATAAATATTGCCGTATTCAGTTGCAAAACCTGCTTCAGAGAGGGTTTCTTTCACCTTAAGATGTTTGATATACTTGTTTTTACTCGTTTATGTTTACCCTTTTTTCACCTTTGTTGCGTTTTTGTGTTTTCACCACATTGCCGAATTTGTTGGTAACTTGGGTTTATTTCTGTCGATTTCTAGCTTCACATTTTCCAGTTCATCGACCAGTTTGTCAACTAATACGATCGAACTTTACTTTTTGCTGTCAAAATCCACCGATTGACTCACAAACTCTGTCTTGGAGAGAGGACACTCCGGACGTCTGGTGTCAAAACCAGAGATATCATGGCATTGCGTATCACCGACCAACGATTGAGCTTGAATGAACGCAAATATAGCGATTCGCCCAGCGGAATTCCTTCACTCGTTGCTTGATGTGCGAGCAAAATCCCGCTAAGGTGGTACCATTGATCTTGATATGCGAGCTCGTGTACGTCGTGGAAACAGAAAATAGCGAGAACGCTCGAACTCGTCAGTCTGCTGTGGAAACACCCTTTAGCCATCGTCGAACTGTGCGAACATTGTGCTAACTTAGATACTAGCCCTTAGCAGCTATGGGCTAGTATCTGGCCATTTCCAGCTGCCTTGTCCATTATGCAATAGTAGTGCAACTCACTGTCATTTTCCTGAAAAAGCTTGACTGCGTCCAGATGACCATTCGCGACAGCTCCATCTTCTATGCATCTACCGAGATTGAATGCGGCTTCTCAACGCCGTCACTTCCACATTTGAGCCGGAAGACGAAGTAACCAGATGAGGGAAGAGGATGAAAACGAGGGGGGCGACGCTGCAGTGGTGAAAGAGCTGAGGAGGCTACAGTTGCTAGTCCATCTAGGCGGCGAGTTGGATAAGGAACGAGAGCTACTGAAGGCCGCTGGTGGAGGTCATACTGACGTCGTGCGGTTTCTTGTGAACGACGGCGGCGCTAACGTCAACACGGAGGGCAAGTACGGATGGACAGCGCTGATGATGGCCGCTGGTGGAGGTCATATTGACGTCGTGCGGTTTCTTGTGAACGGACGTCAACACGGAGGGCAAGTACGGATGGACAGCGCTGATGATGGCCGCTGGTGGTCACATTGACGTCGTACGGTTTCTTGTGAATGACTGTGGCGCTAACGTCAACACGGAGGGCAAGAACGGAGAATGGACAGCGCTGATGATGGCCGCTGGTGGTCACATTGACGTCGTACGGTTTCTTGTGAATGAAGGCGGCGCTGATGTCAATACGAAGGACAGAGATGGAAAGACAGCTACTCGTTTCGCTACTGATCGCGGATACTATAACATTGTGCGTCTACTCACTCAATTCGTTCTGCCCGAACGTCAAACATCTATCAACGAATCGGGGGGAAACGTTGGTCACAATTTATTGACTTTTGATCGATCATCCAGCGGTTGTATTCCACCGTCCGAAGTGGAATTGTGCGAATTAACTCAACAGAGGAATATCGGTGGTGATTTCCTTGCAAAGTGGCTGGATGCTGATGCTGTTGTTAAATTGTTTTTTCCGGACGCTTCGCACTCGACGTTCGAACTGGAGGTGCGCACGTGGCAGCAGCTACGCCATCCTAACGTGCTCAAACTGTACGGCGTGTGCCAGGATGGACCCGATGTGAACTTCTTTGTGTGCGAGTATGCCAGCCAGGGATCGCTAATCGAGTATGTCGATTCGACGTCTTCATCTAGTCGTGTGAAGCCACCGTTGATGTGGAAATATCTGCATGAGGCGGCGTTGGGACTAGAGTATCTGCACGAGCGAGGGATGATTCACGGCGATCTTCGTTGCAGTAATATTTTGATTGGTAGCGATGAGTTGGCGAAGCTCTCAAATTTCGGACTGACTGGAGTCACGAAAAAATCGAGCTCAGTGAATGATGTAGTTGGATCGATGCGCTGGCAAGCTCCTGAGGTGTTAAAAGGGAATCCATCTTCACGTGAGTCGGATGTATATTCACTTGGAATGTGCATTCTCGAAGCTGAGAATGGGGCAAAACCGTGGAGCAATGAAAGTGAATACGTTGCAAAACTACATAAACGGTCCTGGAACACAGATTCACACAAGAGCATTCCCTACGATGGGTGGGACTATGATAATCCCGGTCCCGATCCAGATTACACATTTGTCCGTCATAATGATCCGTACTTCGTTCGGCGCAGTCGTGAATTAGTGTGGCGGATGTGCTGTAAAGACCCACGCCAACGACCCAGTTTGACATCCATCGTCAACGAGCTGAAGGGTTTGTCCATTGAAGAGAGTTCAGATTCCTCCCATCCGGAGCTGGAGCCTACAAGCTCTTTAGATGACTACCTGCTTGGTGAAGCGAAAGAGATGTGGCTGAGGTTGCAAACGTGCATGAACAAGTGCGAAAACGTTGAGCACTGCGAGCTATACGACAAACTCAAACACGTCTACAATCGTCTTCAGGAGACAAAGCAGAGCGAGCGTCTGCTTGGTCAATTTTATTCTCTTCTTGCTGACGCCTACGAGACAGTCAAGATGACACCCGAGGAAACTCGCGTCCTGCGGCTAACTTCGACTCGGGCTACGACGACCAGCATGTACTCCTTCAGCTGGCGCGTTGATGCACTCTTGAAAGCTCTAGGGGACTTTACATCGGAAGAGATGGATACGTTGTGGCAACAACAGCGTCGTGAACAAGCCGCGGTCTTTGTATCAAGCATAGCCGACGTTGTCCTTCTCTTGCAGAGGTTGAAGTCGGTGGAAGATAAAGCTGCGTTTTTGCAGATGTTGAAAGGAGATGTGGAAAACCCTCAGGATACGTATACGGAAGAGCAACTGGATGCAATAAAGAAGACGTACGAAGAGATTGAAAGCAGACTAGAAGGAAAAGGAGACGTGGCCAAGCTCACACCGGAATGGTTTATTCCGTGGCACGAGTTGACCCTTGACAGAGGTGCTCATTTGGGTGCTGGTGGGTTTGGGAACGTGTGTCGAGCAAAGTGGCTCGACTCGGACGTGGTGGTGAAGGAAGTAGCATTGCCTGGCTCGGTTGGAAATACGGATAATACCAGCATCTTTGACAGTCTTTTGCCAGTATCGATAGATGAAACACCGCCAGATCCTCAGACTGCTGCCAAGCGAACTAAGGCTCGAGCCATGTTTCACCACGAAGCTGACATTTGGTTCGGGTTTAGCCATCCGCACGTGGTTCGGCTCTTCGGCGCCTGTCATATCGGGCGACCTTTCTTCGTTTGCGAGTACGCCACTTGCGGCACGCTGGACAACTATTTACGAAAGCATCCCGACGAGTTGTGGATGAAGTTGCACGAGGCAGCCCTTGGCGTGCAATACCTTCACGCGCGCGGTGTGGTCCACGGTGACCTGAAAGGCAACAATATTGTGATCGGAAGCGACAAGAAAGCGAAGGTGACCGATTTCGGTTTGTGTTCCTCGTTGGACAGCGAGGATAGTTCCCCAATTTCAAGTGCGTGGCATTGGGTGGCACCGGAGTGCTTAATTGACAAGAAAGGTGAGCAAGCGAGGCCTAGACCAACGTTTGAGTCTGATGTGTACTCTTTGGGTATGTGCATCGTGGAAGCGATGCGAGTTGTGGAGGCAGTACGGTCTGGGAAGTCGTCGCACAGGTGCTTTCCATGGGGAGTTCTCGATAACATCGTTGTGAAGCGTCACGCTACTCATGGTAAATTGCCGTCTCGTCCAACATGCGAGGACGCTCAGTGGAAATTGGTTGAACGTATGTGTTCAACAAATCCGGAGGAACGGATCAAGATCTCAACTGTCGTTGACGAACTGCAGAGATTCGCGATGGGATCAAACGATACGAACAACCAAGGTGACCACGCTACTGATGTCAATGCTGTAAACACGAATCTGTCGGCCGAAGAGTCTGTGGCCTCCGTGATCATAAGAGCGCGACAGCTACTGACAGAATGGCAAGTCGACGCTGAGCGACAGCATGCCTCGCTTGCCTTACTGTATAATTCCTTGTGGGGCAACATTGAGAACATGCGTGAACAGATCGCTGACGGTGACCATGGCGCAGCATGCTGGAGCGCATTCCACTCACTTATAGGGGAGGCTCTGGCTTCAACCGCAAATCTTATGGGCGTGGATAAGAACCTCATTTCGTTAACGCAGGCAAGAATGAGATGCCACACATTGCATCGTCGCCTGGGCAAATTATGTGATGCCTACTTTCTTGAGCGATTCAAAGATGAACCTCAAGAATCTGATTTCGTCAACGCAAATGATGATGAGGTGCTACATATTGCATCTTTGCCTTAACTGTCCGGTACCCATTTTTTTGAGAGATTCAATGACGAATTTCACAAAAGTGAAAAGGAAAGAAAACAACAATCCGAGTAATGGAGCGGTGAAACCACTGGCCAAGTATGTTGCGAAACCAAACTGGTCAATTCATTCCGCATTTTCCTGCAGAGTACTCAAATGCGCGTTTTGTTTTGTGGAACGTGAGCGGACTGCGTGCCATTGCCAAGGCAGATAAATACAAAAATGATTGGCAGCGCAAAGCTTTCACGAGACCTGAATCATCGTCTTAGTGACACGTTTGCTGAGCTACAGGGTCAGCCAAAATATCTCCAGCACCAACTTCTCCAGCAGATACAAATGCATGACCTTGGTCAGTTTGTGCTTCAATAGGCTGCTGAAGATACCAGGTTGATGAATATGTCTGATAGGACTTGGCCATGCGCTGATGGGGTTGGAGAAGATCAACCGTTGTCGGATTGCATTTGTCATGACGACAAGGCAGACGCTCATATGTGGAGAACAGTTGAAATGATGGAGCAGAAAAGTAAAATCAAACTGCGATGGTGAGTTCATTAAAACACTGCTTTAAGAAAATAAGCGATCGCGTTGGTATTTCCAACGCCCGTGCGCGAGTGTTTCGAGCCCGAGCGAAAGAAGCTTTCTTGGTCGTTTGGATGATAATCGTGGAGTTTACAGTTGTCAGTTAGTGGTGCACTCCGCGGGGTTCAGGCGGTAAGTGGAAGGGCGTGGTGCTGGTTTGCAACTAAGCCAAAATACAGCTCGAGGAAAAGAACACTGCGATCACGCGGGTTGCAATGCGCGCTACTGGGACCGTGGTATCGGAGGATTAAAGAGTATACCCAACGCGTAACACAATGGTCTACAAACTCAATTACCTCGATGAAGTCTAAACGCACATTCTTGGAGTTGTCACTAATCTGATGCTTAATTACACTATCACTGCTGCTCGATACGAATATGTTGCTGCTTCGATGGGGATTGTCAGTCCCACTAGTTCTGAGGTTCCAGACACTGAAGAGAGCCTTCCTTTTTGCGAGCTCCACGGGCACGATCCATCTTGATAAGACTAAATGCTATACATGTATAAACCCAGGACGTTTCTTTCTGTCAATTCCAAAAGCTTTATATAAAATACAAAGATGGCGGCCATCTTCCCCTTCGTTGGTCAGTTGATTGCGAGGCAGATCTCGTTCGAATCCCTCACCGTTGCATTGTATCTGAGGTAGATCCCTTCGTCCGTCTAGAGAATGCACTCTGGGGCGTCTTCCATTGCCGCAGGGTGCGTGACTCAATCTAAGATGACTGCAAAGATACTTTTCTGGTTGACAATGTCCTTCGAGTGTAGAACAAGTCGCTGGCTGTAGCACTCATGAATCTGTGGGAAATCTGGAGTCTGCAACCAACGCTGCACCATCGGATGCTAGTCTCGCGTACGCAAAGCTATCGGTGTGGTGCAATTCACAGATTCCAACTCACAATCATTTTGACAGGAAAAACGCTGCTGAAAGTTGTGGTGGTGCGTATCTTGTGCGCTATCCCGATGCACAAACTCCCGATTGATCAGCTGGTATGGTGTATGTAAGCTATCTCTTCTACCCAGCCAATGGACTTTAGCCTTCTGTGTTTTGTGACGTGTTCAGCATACACTGTTGCAATTGCTGCATTCGATTGTGAGTAGCAATGTTCTCCTGCATCATTTTACCAAACAGGTTCGTAGTCTTAAGTGGTGGATTGACAGTGAGTTGACGTCTGGTACACAACATTCCTGCACAGGACAGCTATCTGCAGGTGCTATTATCGATCAGATCCAATGCAGATTCAGTGAGTTCACGTCAGGCTGGAAGCTCTGTACGGAATTGTGCGAGATCCTGTCTTGTTCTTTGGTCTTTTGTCAGGAATATGTCATCGACGGCTTGGATGTCAAAATTCTACAGGATCAAATTGGCTCTTTCTCCATTGGTGCTCTCTCGGCTAGAACGTCACACTCCATGGCCTCGACCAAACTTTCTGTAGCTAGACCCACCACTCGATTGGAGGTCAAGCGATCACACTACCAGTCGGCTATCGCAAAGGATGCTATTCAAGAAGAAGGGGTCACCTCTGGCGAAAAGTTCAGGTTCAAGACACTCGAAGAACATCGCTTTGCAACTCGGTTTCAGGAAAAACGCGTGACAAAAAGAAATTGGCGTTCGGTCCTACGGGAAGCCCACGAACTTATTCGTTCGGGGGATCGTGTAAAGCTCGCGGATGCTTTGTATTTATTGCTGGAGATCATTTGGCTCGATCCGCGTGAGTGTAACCTAGCGACGATGTTTATTGACACTGGATCTATTTATCTCGCATTTGACCACCTCGAAGAAGCTGCAAAAGCTTATCGCAACAGTTTGCGTTTAGATGAAACCAATTGGAAAGCTCGATACAACTTGGGTATCGCTACAGCTCGCGCTCAGGACTTTGTTGAAGCTACACATCAGCTAAAACTCGCTTTGGAAACCTGCCCAGTAAATATCGCAGAGGAAATTGACACAATACTCAAGGAGATTGACCATATCCAATACTATAAGAATTTGCGGGCATTCAACGAAACGAAAAGGGCTCGTATATTCACGACGCAATATCTGGAGTCACTGCATCTCGTATGGGGGGTTGCAAAAAGCAGTAATTCAGTCTGCCTCCAAGATGATCACACGGTTAGCCATCGCAACGGTGTGGCCCTTACGTCTTCTACACCACAGCTTCTGGACGTTTCGCATGAATGGCAAGGATCTTTGGCATCATTTTTGCATAGGTTGCATGCATATGCTCGGTGTCGCCACCTTAGCATACACGACGAGTTGGCCCGCCTAGATCCGACTCGTACGGGTGGATTACCAATTCAGGCATTTAACGAGTTAGTGACACGAATTACAGGAACTTCCCTACGTGTAACAGAGTACAACGAGCTAATTCGCTTGTTAGGCAACGATAGGTACGTCTTCAACGGAGTTTCAGTGTTTTCCAGTGAAGGCTAATTCGTGATGTCACCTTGGAAAACTGATGCAGAACTACAATTTTCCGCTTCTTAGTCCCGAATGCAGCGAGCATTCCTGCCTTCAATGAGATACAACACCAAGGCGTGTGCCATACATTGCTTGACTGGGATCTATACCGAAAACGTGCGAGGCGAAGCACAAGCAGCAAAGCCGGTGGCCTTTGGTACTGGTTTGGAATGACGATGGCGAAATGGATCGAGGAAGGTATCTCTCAACAATGTCCAACCATTATACGCGACCACACAGCAGCATCGCTTGTAAAAATCTTATCTGACCGTGGATGGCTGACTCCATTGGACTTTGCTAGGAGATGGAAGCGTTTACCAGAACCAGACAAATTTCCCATGTTTCCGCTTGCAGATCGCGGAATATTCATCTACGAATGCCATCGTGCCCGGAATTGTATCGAAGAGGAGGCGTCCAGGACACTGCAAATGTTCCTCCGAAGAATTCTTATTAAGGCAAAGTGGCGCAAGAATGCCTTGCGCCTAGGCACTCGACAATTATGTCATGAGAAAATTATTGATCAAGCAACCTTTTTAGAAGATGTACATGCCAGGTTGGCACAAGATACATTACTTGACCTGCAAGTAACACGAGATGTACTTCAGTGCATCGAAGATATCGTCGATGATGTAATTATTAGCACTCGCCATCAACATGAAGACGAAGTCCGATGGCAGGAGGTTCCTGTGAGAACAGAACAGCGACGCGATTGGAACGGTGCAGACTGATGAAACCACGTAGAATCTCACTTGTTTGCCACCGCAATTGATGTTTGCTCTGCAGAATGTTACTCACAGCAATTTAGTCAGCAATATGTCTGACATCGACATAACTGTATCGCTGAGTTCTGCGGCAGTGTCCTCGACAAGATCGTCCAGAAGCATTTCCTCCAATCTGCAATGAACAAACAAAATACCGGTAAGTGGTGCCAGTAGTAACCTTCAAGTGCATTCGCGTACATTTCCACGATGGCATACTGCGTCATTTCGGTCTCAGCGAGCGATGATTCAACAAGTCGACGATGGTGTTGAAACTTGTGCCTTCTTCTTTCTATGGACTGAAGTCGTTTTCCTTGCAGAATGGATGTTCTCACAGGTGTTCCCGTGAACAACGTTAGTTGCGATGCTGTCTCCAACTCCAATGAAGGAAAAGTTTCTCCCTTGCAATCTGCGCTCTCAGCAGCAATTTGGCTTATGCGCTCTGGACTCTGGATTGACAATGGATCTGCGTTGTTGTCTGGCACGTTGATATTCATCACAACTTCCAGTGGGAGGACCACATTTGGCCGGTTCATGTGTTCTCCCTGGGGAGGTTTTGCTGATAGCTGAGCCATCTCGGGACGAAATTTTGTAGTCGGGAGGTTGCATTTTGTACCTGGGGATTCGTAGCTCAACGATAACCCTTGCTGTATCATGATGTCTTCCTCTCGTTCGATTTCCTGAATGCGAGCCAATATATCATCTAGTTGGTCGGAGTGACGAGCGTCTAGCTGACGACGAGACTGTTGTTTGTCCTCATCGTTTAGTAACTGGACTGTATCCTGTATGTGGCACAACGCATTGACCGCAAAATGAGACTGACGATTCTCACGATTTTGTTGACACTTGCTAAGCGAACTCACCAGTAAAATATCGTCCAAAATCGCTGATGCAAGCACGTCTGAATTCTGTGCTATCGACGTTATGTCTCGTGGTGGTAGGAAGAGTGACAACTTGGACCCATGCCGCTGTTGAATCTCTCGAAGAGTGGCTTCAGCTTGGTGTACGAGGGGAAACAAAGAGGCCTGTTTCATCCGTTGAGGCCACCACAATTTCATCGGTTAGGCAATTGATACATTATCGTTGAGATCTGGTTAGCTCACCCGAAGACTGTACACCACACTTGCTGCGCGTTTGAGAATACGATCTGACCGGGAGTGATCTAGATCGTTCTCGACTTGATTATTTCCTGGCGCAGAGGTCCATCGAAGTGCTGCAGTTGCTTGGGCTCTCTCAAACATCCCCTCGATGCGATTCTGCCGTCAAACAAGTTATTCATTGCAACATGTAAGGCAATGGTAAGCAATACGATCATGTAAATATCCAGGCAGTGATTACCTGGATTTCCTCAAGGTAGGGGTCATCATCTGGAATGGGCTGGTGTTCGGCTGATACAATTGCCTCCCGCTGGACAGGGGTTGAGAAATACTCTTGGTTGTCATTTAGTCCGTTGTTTGGTGCAGCAGACACTTGATCATCTCGTATTGCTGGTATATTTCTCTGGTGATCAGCTTTTGATAAAGGTGACCTGGACGGTGGCATGGAGTTGTATGGCGAATGCTCAGAAAAACTGCGTATTGATGGCGAACGAGACGGTATTGCACTGCCTTGACCGGCAGATGTGATGCGTGGGGAATGGTTCGACGGACGTGAAGCAGCATCGAGTGTACCAACCAAAATTTCCCATTCTTCTAGATCGATCGAGTTGTGCCGACCTTCGTGAATGAGATAGACGTAGTCGGATATCTAGGAGTGAAGAAGGTGAATCGACGACAGTAAGCACTCTATATGTCTAATCTGTTGACAACAAAGCTTACCTGGTTATGTGTTGCTGGTAGACCCAACAATCGAAGTCCCTGCAGAATTTGACTGACGCCAATACGTTTTTCGTTGTCTCGATCTAGAACTCCGAACACTCGCGCTGGATAATTATCATACCGCCGAGTCCGCGAACCTGCACCACTGCTTCGATAGGTCGAGTTAGAATGTGGTGCTGGAGAGTGACGTGAGGAGAAAGATTGTTGAAACCGTTGCGGTGACGATCCCGGAGATGATCGCCCAAGACCCAATCTCCGTCGTGATGAATTTGTTGCAGACCTAGGTGAGTCTTGTTTGTCTGGTGGTGGAGGATCAATAGTGAGAACAGGCGATTGTGGTGGCGATGATCGAGGAGACAACGATGACACACTTAAAGGTCGAGCGGGTCTTGGACTGCGTTCACTTTCTGGCTGAGTTAGCAGTACATGTGATCGAAGCAAACCCTTGCTCACTCGGGGTGCTGACAGCCGTTCGAACACATTTTCTCTACTAGCTAGTTGAGTCCTATTTCGTATCGATCGAGCATCCACTGGTCGTCCTGTCAAGAGTTCAATGTTCTGCCGCACGAAATCCTTCGTTCTGCGTTGCGGCCAATGCGTCACGTGCTGTCGTTGCTGTGCGTATACACTCGATGGTCCAGACCGATATCGCACTGTCTTATGGGTAACAGTCTCCTTCCTTTTGGATCTCCTCTCAACTTTGACTGGCAGCACTTCTTGCTTTTCCTCTTCTTCCTCTTTCCTGCGGTCGCCCGCTCTGGGCTGGAACAACAGCGACTTCTTGAGCGATGCATCAAACAGCGTCGAGCTGTGGCTGACGTCAGCATCCCAGCCAGGACGTCGTTGCCGTGGCATCGACGCTGCAGTTGGTCTAGTGCTCGTTGCATTGCGCTGTGTCTTCATTCGACTGCGAGTCTGTCGCTGCTGCGATGGAGATCTGGCGGTCATGCGATCCGCAGCGTTGGGGCTTTGCTGCTCTTGTCTGATGCGATACACGACTGGCGACGGTGGTGCATTCTGTACTGCAAATGTCACAACACGTCGTGGCGAGCTGCTGTTGCTACCGGTAGTCCACACAGGAGTGTCCTGCTCCCAGGCACTCGAGGATCGAGTGAACAGCATCTGCTGCATTATTGCAAGTGTGTCGTTTCGTACATGGCTACATTGTGATTTGTACCGCCAGAAGCGGTACCTCATTTGAAGAGATGGCTACAGCTCTACATGGCTACATTGTGATTTGTACCGCCTGAAGCGGTACCTCATTTGAAGAGATGGGTACAGCTCATCTTTTCACAGGGAATCTATTTTCACAGTTCTAAATTGCATTTAACGATATTTTCACTGTATCCGATATAAAGGGTTATCAAAAGATCATAGGCGTTACAACTCGGTGTAACGACAAGCTCCAACGATATCGCCCCCTTCGACTTAGCCAGAGTCTCTTCGTCTTGCCCTCACGCACTTGTTCCATCATGGCTCCAGCAAAGAGTCACGCCGCGGGCTCGTTGGTGCTGTCTATCGTGTCGTGTCTCGTGTACAGCGTCATGTCCAACGTGATGGTGCTGACGAATCGTTATCTACTGGGCAAGAAGTACTACGGCTTCGACGAGAAGTTCTTTGTGGTGGCTGTGCAGGCGGCTGTGGCTGTGTTGGTGCTGGAACTGGCCAAGATGCAGAAGCTCGTGTCGTACGATCCATATGACAGTCAGATTGCGCGCAAGTGGGCGCCTGTCACCTTCTTCTTCGTGGCGATGCTCTACACAGGCATGCAGGCGACTGCGGGCCTTCCTATCCACATTGTCACGGTCTTTAAGAACGTCACCAACATCATCATTGTCTTTGGCGAGTGGCGCTTCTTCGGGGAGCGCGTGGGTGGCCTCGTGCTCGTGAGTCTCGGCGTTATGCTCATGGGCGCAGTCATGTCTTCGTACAGTGATGTGGGCGGCAATGCCACGCCCTCCACGATCTCAGGCTACTTCTGGATGTTCCTCAACTGCGCGGCCACTGCTGGTTATGTGCTGTACATGCGCTATGCCACGTCGCGCTCGTCGCTCAAGATCTCCAAGTTCGGGATGGCCTTCTACAATAACCTCATCTCACTGCCGTTGTTGGCACCACCTCTCGTGCTGAATGGTGAAGCTTTTACGGTCTGGAGCAACCCGCTGCTTGGCAACATCAACTTCACCATGTTGCTGTTCATCAGTGGCGTGCTGGGTGTCGGTCTCAACCTTGCTTCGTTCTGGTGTGTGTCCGTCACGTCTGCTACGACCTACGCGACGGTGGGTGGACTCAACAAGATTCCCACTACTTTCATTGGTGTGCTGCTGCTTGGTGAACCGCTGAAGCCCGACACGGCTATCTACGTCACGTTCGGCATGGTTGGCGGTATCCTCTATGGTTACGCCAAGTTCAAAGAGGGCGAGGCGGCCAAGAAGCGCAAGGCTGCGCAGGAGGCTCTCCCGCAGACCACTCACGATGCCAAGGCATAGATCTATCACCCAATGTGGACCAGGGACCTCTCTCCAGTGCGCTGGAATGCATTCTACCTTTTGCTTTTGGCTGCAGCATTTTGCATGGATGAAGAGACAAATGTATTGAAAGGCATTTCGTTGCTTGTGTGCTCTTGTTACCGTCGTGTGAATTCTTTCGGACTCACAATGTTATCACTTGCTTTCTTGATCAAAAAAGATAAATACTTCATCGTTGTTCACTCCATGGGCTTCGAGGCTGCATCTTGCGTGCGTTGACAGTCCTGCTCAAGGACTTGGATCTGCTCGAGGTGCATTTTGGATTGAGAACCAGGTGCCGCTGACATTCGACTACTCAACAGCACATTGGAGGCATCCAGGCGCGAACCAGCCATATCCAAGAAAGCGTCTTCCAACGCTGACTGAGTCACTGAACCTGTGAACGGGTTGTCGCCATGAAACGACGACATCGTAGACATAGCGGACATGCGCATAAGGTGCGCGTTCATCTGGCGCTGCAGATCTCCAGCCGTAGGATCACTGGTCCCATAAGCGTCATTCAAAAATGGTGCTCCTGCAGCTCGAGCTTCTGCTCTTCCAACACGGAAGCTGCTATTAGCGCCGCTCGCCGCAGACTGACGAACAGACATGTCTTCTTCCTTCAAAAAAGGGTACTCTGCGAAAACCAAACAAGCATTTGAATCCATGAGATACTATGAGATTCAAACACGAAGACATCGGGTTCATTACCTGAGTTGGAAATCTTTCGGCTTAGGCGAGGCGAGCCTATGAGAGGAGGTGAACCCAACGGCGGTGAGCTGAGCGGAATAGCGCCCAACTTCAGCCCCTTGAAGGCATGTGTGAGGACAGAAGCTGAGTAGTTTGGATCAGCTCCCATTTCACCAATCTAGCCACGAATACAAACAAAAGAAACGTGTTAGTGAAGAAGGAACTTGTCCATACTCCAATACTGCAATGTACCTGTGAACCAGGAGGTGACATGAGTCCACGCGGCGAAAGTCTTGGTGATGACGCTGAAGACTGTACTTTAGCTTCATCGTCCTCGAGTCCGAACCGACCTTTAAAGCTTTGCTTGTGACGTAGACTCGGTGGGGAATTCAGTACCGGTGCTGTGTAGTTAGGGTCGTTCACCAAACTTTCCCATCTGAACGGACTCCCTGCAGGCACTGTAGTTCCTATCTGCCTCGCAACAGGTCTCGCGACTGCAAATGGCGGTGGAGACCCAGGAGACGTGGGTCTACTCGTCACAAATTCTCCTGATGTGTCCAGTGATTGCAGTTTGGGCGAAGTCACGGGTGTTGCAAAGTCGCTGAGCGATGCTTGCTCTTCGAGGTAGTCGTCTTCACTGTCCAGCAGTGCTCCTTCCAACTCTTCCTTGAGTCCTCGACCTTCCTCTTCTTCCTTCCCTTCCACTTGTTGCTCTCCTCCCAGCGCATTGTATCGCTCTCTTGCATCATGCAGAACCGCATAGCGCTTCACGCAGTCCACGGGAGACCGTCGCACCACTCGAGAGACTTCTAACCCTGTCAATATCAGTCCAATTTCAACCAAAACAAGTGCGTTAACATTGCAATATCCTCGACAATGCAACTAGCTACAATTCAAATTGCCAAACGCAGTAGAAAGCATTGAAATAGCTGCAAATTTCGAGTTTGTACGCACAATTGACTCCAACTGGAAACCTCTCCCCGCTGGCCGTAGACTGCGTCACCAGTAGCATCAACTTCTCATCTGTAGCGCGTGACCACTGCGCCGGACGCGGGTGTGGCGCATAGCGGATGCTAGACCAGCGAGGTTCTCCTTGCAGCTCCTCAGGCTCCGACGTCGCCATGCTCTTACGTCACTGAGAATTTCGGACTGATATCGGACTTAAAACGGATTCCTCAACATGGCTACATTAGTGGCATTAAGGCAACTGGTACTTCCAGATGCACACAAGTGCGTCGTCACCAGCAGAAGCGAGCAACAATGTCTTTTTACCACTGTCTTCAAGTACGTGAGGACTCCATCGCACGCAGTTGATGTCGCTCGCGTGAGCTTGGTTTTGATTCACTACCAAGTTGAACGAGGTGGGGCTGCCACTTAGTGTGCCCTGAAACACGCGAATGGCGTTGTCAGCAGCACCAGTCACCAACAGGTCGCCGTGCTTGGACCAGTCTACGCTGAAGATGGTGCGTTCGTGGCAGTTCGAGAGCGTGAACGCCTGTTTCCACTGCTTCGGACTGTAAAGTGAGAAACATGTTAGCAATACATAACGATTCTTGTCAACAAGTGAGATTGAGAACGCACCTTCCATCCTCGTTCACCTCCTTGCTGTTCGGGTCGTAGTGCCAGATGATCACATCCGTGTCATCGGACACCGATGCCATCTCAGAACCTTGTGGACTGAGCGCAACTCCCCACACCGTTGATGTATGACCTGCCAGCGTCTCCTTGCAGTACCAGTCATCGTCGTTCTCGGCCCAAATACGGACCGTGTCATCATAACTCGCCGACACCAGGAGGTCCTCGGTCGGATGCCACGCAACGAACTTGACGTCCTGCATATGGCCATGTAGCACCGAGATGCACTCAAAGTCCGTGTCCGCGTCGGCCTCCCAGATCCAGACGCTCTTATCACGACTGCAGGTGGCCAAATAGGCGCCCGACGGGCTCCAAGCCACACTCTTGACCTCGCTCTCGTGGCCCTCGAGGCTTGAAATGACCTCGTACGAGCTGTTCTGCTTCTCCCACACGACAGTAGTGCCATCAAAGCTCACGGACGCCAAGTAGCGTCCATCAGGCGACCTGTATCGAACCAATTAGCTCCTAATGACCACATTTACTCGATAAATGACACGCACCACTCGCAGGCTCGGATAGTGCGGCCTTGTGCGTCTTCTAGAATGCCCACACACTCCCAAACGCCGCTGTTATTGGCTGCCCAGAGACGGATAGTGCGATCTCCACTACAAGACGCCAGCAACTTGCCGTCAAAGCGCCAGGAAACGTGCCACGCACGCTCTCGATGGCCTTCCAGTGCACACACCTGCTCCATTGTCAATTAGTCTCGAAATAGTGCGACTAAAATATGGTCGCTGTATATTTTAGTCCCGAGTGAAATAGTCAGACTAAATGGAGGTTTTAGTCCACACCCCCTTCCAGTCACTAAGTAGACGTTATGAGCGCTATGAAGATGGACTTAATCTGCAAGGACGTGCGGCCGGCCGAGCCTGAGGACGGCGTGAGCGACAACGAGGACTCGGAGGACGAGCAGCTGGAGCACGCGGGCTGGCAGGACGTGGACTTGAATCCGGCCGTGGAGCTCGTGGCCAAGCTCGTGCGGGACGCGCTGGACGCCGGCAAGACGTACAACAAGAGCATCACGGCCAAGACGTCGCAGCTTCTCACAGGCTGCGACAGCCTCTTGCTGGAAGTCAAGGGCCTGGCCGAGCTACGGGCCGAGTCTCGGCAACGGTCGGGCAAAGGTGGCGGCCAGGCCGTCGGCGGCTGCTCGTGCGGCCAGGCCATGGCCATGCTGCCTTTGAAAAAGCCGGCCAAGACGCTGGCCACCATGACCGACACGACGGCCACGACGCAGACGACGGCTAAAGTGGACGAAGCCACTGAGGACCAGACGGATCGCGTACTGGCCAAAATGGAGGCTGCCATGGTCCGGCTGAGAGAGATGGCCGAGCTCATCCAAGCCACTAGCATGCAGGGAGAGGCCAACCTCGTGTCCAAAGTGTCGCTGCAGACAGGAACATTCCAGGCCCTGGAGGCGGCCGTACAGGCCAGTGCAGCAGCGGCCACGGCCACAGCTATCGCCCAGGAACGTGGCCGCGCGTCCTCGGCTTTTGGCCGATTGTACATGCCATTACAGGTGCAGAAACTACAGGAATGGTACTACGTGTATCCGCGCCCGCTGCTCGACGAGCTTACACTTATGCGCACAATTTTGAATTATCGGCCATATGCGAATCCGTTCCAGGTGGGCGGCCTCTCGCTGGCCCATGTGCGTGACTGGTTCAAGCGTCGACGCTTCCGTGAACGTATGCGCTATGTGAAGCTAGCTGTGGAAGCTGGACATGACGCCCAAGCAGCAGAGGAGGAAATTGACTTGCGCTTAGAGCAGAGGATTGCTCAACTGCGAGCATCGGTGGATCCGAACGAACTGGTCAAGGAGGTGGATCGCGTGCGTGCCCAGAGTTATTTGTTTGACGCAGCTGTGAACGCTTTCACGAGGCCTAACAATATCCGCTCTTACATTGCGGCATCGCACTCTGTACCTACAGCTGCAGACCAGCACAGCAATGGCCGCGGCAAGCGGGCACGAACGCAGGAATCCGACTTGGACGATATCTCTATGGTGAAATATGCCACTGTTCTGGAGATAATGGCGCTGCAAAACCGATTGCGCAGCCTCATGGAACAACCAAAGACTACTGTGGTTACCAATGGATTGCAGCAAGTGATCGATCTGTTGCGTGCTATGAAGGTCGAACCTGATGTTCGCATCCAGTCGGGCCTGGTGGCTGACCTTAAGCAGATTTTGAAAGTGTATACAAAGCCAACCCTGCTTCGGAAGGCTACAATTGCTCTTTTGGAGAATTTGGGAATGAATCGCCGGACCGTCATGGACCAAAATGCTGATGATGATGCTCCATTATCCGCTCCAGCAAGTCCAGCGCTGAGCACGGCGTCAAGTTCGCGAGGAAGGATTACATCAATGAGTGTTTTGGAGAGTGGCGGTGCAGTGTTCGACGATGATTCTTCTTTACTATTGTCTGGAGAGCCATCGAAGAAGAAAGCAAAGCCGGCGGCACGCACAGTCAAGCCGCGTACGAAGGAGAAAAAGGGACGTGTTTTGCGTCCTATGAAGTTCTCCATGGACCAATTGACGGCGTTGGAAGCGTGGTTCCAACAAAAGTACAAACCGTCGCAAGAAGAAATGGAGAACTACCTGGTGCAGTTGAATACACCCCCGCTTCGCGACATGAAGAAGCAGACTGTAGATGTGAATATGACACAGTTGCGGAGGTGGTTCAATAAGCGGCGGTGTCTACGTCGTCCTCCGTTTGCGCTAATGACACAGCAAGAAGCTGCAAAAGAAGGTTCAAAGAACCCTGCAGTTCTCAAGGCAGTATCAACTCCTAGTAATGGTGTGGAGCCCGTGGAAATTGTTCAGGGCGATGATGATGCTGAAGATGTGAATTCAGAGATCGGAGGACACCATTCGTATGATGATACTAATGACGATTCGAGCGATAACGACGACGACGATGATGACGATGATGATGACGATGATGACGACGATGGTGACGATGATAGCAGTGATGATGGCGAACATCTTATTGGTGCAGCTTTGGCCTAGTCGGCTTCGACTACTGCAAGTTGATCAAGAAGTATGTGGTGATCTCCATCTCCAACTGGACCCTCCTCCTGTCTTGACCCAGTAGGAAAGCTAGACCGAGGTACCCATCTTCATATATTTGCAATGAGAATTTGTCATGGTGCTGCAGTCTGGTTTGTTTCTAGTTAGCCATTACCGGCAACTTGGGAGGATTCACTCATGTTATTAGTCGCCGAAAGCAAGTCAGAAGGTGGATATCTCCGGTTCGCACTCAAAAACACGGCGTCCTCCTGAAGAATACTTTCATATATTTGCAATGAAACCTATGTTGTTTTGTTGAACAATGTCTGGTATGTTGATGATAATTGTATCACTTATTCGACAGGATCGTTGCTACTTGCTACCCTAGAAGCGTTAGCATCACTAAGATCAACTGCAGTAACAATACCATCGTCATTCAGTTCCTGTGGTTCAACAGGTGGATGAACACTACTTCCACCAAATCTCGGATCCTGGTTATCGAATGCGTTGGAATACGTGCGAGGTGATGCGACCGCAGGAACGGCGGAAGCGACTGCATCACCAAAGGCTACCGCAAAACAGTAAATCATTAGCTCACTACTACGATTAGGTCTATCGTGAATCAAATGTGAATCCTTACCTTCTTCATTTGCTTCAGCGTTTTCAGAGGTAGACTCTTGGTCTAGTATCACGACAGGCGGTGAAGTTTCGTCCATGTTTGCTCCGTTTTCGGCAATTTCTTGAGCGCTGGTCATCTCATTTTCACCCGTGTTAGTCGTTGGTTCAGCTTCCTCAGTTGAGGGATCATTTGGTCCATGTGCAGGTTGAAGTGCTTGTTCTGTATTCTCTAAAGGGTGGATATCTGCATTTTCGCCAGATGGACCATCATCAGCAACATCATTTGAGCGAGGTGTCTCCTGTGCAAACTCGTCTTGGTCGTATTCAAGATCGTCGGTCTCGAGTTCTACGGTGGGTATCGGTCCTGGTGGTGAATCTTCCATCTCCAATTTTTCGGATGCAACAACCGCCTCGGTATCCTCCGATTCAATGTTCCTGTTGTCATTCACATCACCTTGAAGGTCCACATCATCAGTTTCTGCTTCCCGTGACGCTTCTGTGCTTAATTCATTGGTGTGGACATCGCTTGAAGTAGAGTGATCATGTAGATAATTCGCTAGTGGTTCATCTACGTCTGCAACAAACGTAGGAAATACGTTTTCAGTTTCTGCAGTGACTCTATGATCATCGACAGTCTCGATACCAGGATCGTGAGATTCGTTTGCAATTTGCTGTTCTTGTTCAATTCCTAAATTCACCTCAGTGTGGACTTCGTCGACTCGATCCACAAGGTCATCAGTTTGTGCTTGTTCTTCACCTTGGTCGTTGTCACCGACTCCTAAAGTACTGTTCTCTGGTTCAGCTTGTTCGGTACTGTGTCCGCTTACATCAAATATCTCGTTTGGTGTGTGTTGGTCTATGTCAGTGGCGACGAACGTAGGCTCAATTTGCTCCGAAAATGCCAAAGATTTCTTAGCATTTTCATGTTCTTGGTCAGGAATGAACTCCGCGCCATTTTCATCGGCTTCTTGTTGGGGTGGTTCATTTGCGTGAAATCTGTCGACATGGACATCTTCATCGTGGAGCTGATCAACCTGTGCTTCATCGCCCACCTCTGAGGAAATTGTATTGTTATTCTCATATTCATCCACGGGTCTTGTCGGTGGAACCATCCGAAATTGCTCAAGGGCATTCTGAAGTGTTACTTCGCGGGTAGGAGCAGCTCCTGTTCCACCCGCATACGCGAGAATCCATTTTGTAAATTCTGCCTTGCTTATGCTTTGTGTAGATCCCTTGTTCAAGTCACGATAAGCTTGTAAAGTGATCGACTCCAGTTCTTCATCTGACGGAACAGCACCCAACCCAGCCATCACGCAGAATCCTCGCGCGCAACACAAGAATGCAATAGTCTACCACAAATATGACGTTACAATGGTACACACAACACAGTGTACGGCGAATACATACCATTTCATCCATCGAAATCTGTTCCGTGCCGTCAAAGTCCAACGCGTCAAAGATCACTGAAATGCACCACCTTGCACTTAGTAATTTGCTAAACCATACAATATCTACAAATTACACATGATAGTATGCATTATGCCTTACTTCCAGCCTTCTCCAGTGCAGGTCCAGAACTAACAAGACACGCTCCACATACAAATGCGAGAGCATTGATACTGATTTGACCATTGCAGTTCGACACAGATCAGTCGAAAGCAACAAACGCATTTGTTTAATGATACAACGTACATGCCAGTTGGGCTTCTGAATGCATCAATGATACTCTCAGCCCAATTCTTGTCGCCTCCAACTAAGTCCGCAAGACCTTGAGCATCCAGACCAAAATCCATATCCTTGTCCTTGTACGTCTGCAGTAGTCTTCGAGAGGCCTTGAGGTCCCCTGGTGACCCAACATTTACTATCAAAACTCGAACTAATTTGCATGATTTTTAGGTACTTTACTCGTACATGTTGCCATGCGCTCAAACGTGGGTGCTAATGGCGATGCCTTCGACACAGAGGTGCCCATGTTTACCAGTACAATGGACGTCTCGAAAGGACGGTTCCTGTATTTGCAGTTTTTGAACAACGAAAACTATTCATGGTGATGTAGTCCAGGAACCATAAATGAAATGGACATTGCAAGCATTCACATACTTCTCTTCATTTTTCTCGGAAATTCTCCTCGTTTTTCTCGGAAAGTATCATGAGCTCTTTGATCAATTCAGGCTAATCATTTTGATTCTCACATATCCAGTAGAACATGGAGAAGCTTCCGCAACCGCTCTTACAGACCATCTTGGGTTTTGCGGTTCCTGGATACGCCGAAGACATTGTCCCAGCTAAGCGAACGGAGACCAAAGAAATTCTAAAGGAGCTGACATTGGTAGCAAAGGCATGGTGTGGTCCCCTACGTGTGATCTCACGACAATATGAGCAGTCCACTCTTACCCTAGTATTCAGGACTACTTCGCGCCAGGATCTAAGCGATATGTACCACGGCGTGGAAACACGAGGGAAAAATGTGACCGAAATTTACGTATGCATGGGGACTATTGCTAACTACATGTACTCGCGAAAGTTTCATATGAGACCCGGTCTAAAACGTGACGTGGCGGGCGTTTGGATTGATTGGTGTCGAATCTTTGCAAATTTACCAGAGCTGAAGGTGCTCAACCTGTCAGAAATGCCACTTGACAGTCTCGATATTGTAGCAGTACTCGATGCTGTTTCAACTCATTGCCTCAAATTGGAATCTTTGACACTTCCGTACTCAGAAAATAAAGAAAATGAGGAATCCATTCGCGAAGTGCTCCAGAAATTGTACGAGGCACTTGAAAGATGGCGTGTAAAGGGTAATCTCGGTGGTCTTCGACGTCTAAGGGTTCCAACTCGGGCCAGCGCAGATCCATTTCGTATGAGTGAAGAATTCTTTAAAAACGTGATGATCAATTGTCCGCAAGTGGAGTATCTCGACGGATACAAAATGTAATTGTTCACTTCGAACCGCTTGACTTGCAAAGATACCTGGCTGTTAACGCTTCACGACTGGGAAAATTTCAACTCTTTGTGTACGAAGATGCGCGAATTCAACTGGGTAGTAGCTCCTTTTGAAGACCCATATTTCCGAGTATTTGGCGAACACGTCAAACCTCGGATGAAGAAACTATCATTTGGAGTCAACATGAATTGGAACTGGCGTTGGTACTTCCACGATATCGGTGACGACACTGGAGGTATTTCTAATAATTGGGAGCAACAACCTTACTGCGAACGTCCAGGATATGGATTCCTTGCTTCAGATGTTAGCGCAGTACTGAAGGGCTGTCCGCTGCTCGATGAACTGCAGATTCATTTGTACCACCCCAAAGATATTGATATGGATATAGTAGATGACTATGAACTGTACAGTGACCTACCGGAGCACGAGGTGATTAACGCAAATGTGTTTGACGACCAGTTTTGCGAATCTTTGGTTTTACATTGCCCCATTGCGTCCCGATTCGCGATTGTCGAGATTGCAGAGCGATACAATGCAAAAAGCATAAAGACGATTCAGACGTTCACAGATAAAGGACTAACGACACTCACTCGACTCAAATTTTTGCAATCGCTGAAGCTTCGCCGTGTCAATTGCACTGGCAAGGGTATATTCCACTTTCTGAACAATTTGTCGGAGAAGTTCATTGGGAATCGCGTGTTTGTGATTTGTATTGGAGACAGTGAGCCAACATTATCGTTTTACAATGCGGTAAAAGATCTACTATTGAGGTTTGCCAAAACTTCAAATCTCTTATGTAGTCGTCAGAAGTTAGTACTCCGTATCGAGAACTGCAGCTCGCGGAACTTTGTTGACGCTGAATGGAGTAAGACATACCTACTTGAACTGGAAGAACTAATGACACGCGTGAAAAAGACTCACCCGTCTCTGCGTCAGCTCGTTATTACGATGGGCCGTAGGGGCGAGTCGTTTAAAAGAATCGCAGAGTTTGGGCTCCATTCTGTTCATGCTGATCCTGTTCTTATTCTGAATGGGAAGACTGGGAGGAAGAAGATGATAACGAAGGTATGAAAGTGGTGGATCGCGTTGATCAAGATGATAGCTATGTTGACAGTGACAGCGACCGCAGGTACACACTAAACGACGGGCTCAGCGATGTCAGTGAAATTTATCTAACTCCAATCTACTACTATGACTACTAATTTTCACTAGTAGTGCGGTGGTGTAGTGCCTAACTGAAATGACTATATGCACTTCATTTGAATAACTGAAAGTACATTTTCGTTGGAATACTTGAAGTAATTCATTATTGACAATGTAGCAGCATAACTTTAGTTTCTGGGTCAGAGAAAAATATTGACTTCCCCTATTTGCATGATTCCCGTATTCCCCTATTTGCATGACTACCCCTATTTATTTGACAACCCCTATTTACGAGACACCACAATGGCGTACAAGGAGCTGGACGCCAAGCTGCGTGCGCTGCAGGCCAAGACTCAGGATGAGGAGGGCGACTGGATCGAGCAGGGCCGCAAGCTCTACGAGTTCGAGGAGACGTTCCTACGCGACACGCTACTGGAAGGCAACCTCTTGACAGGTTGGGGAGAGCCACGGACGGCGCCCGTGAGATTCCGCAACGCCGGTGTGCGTAAGCGCAAACGCGAACGACTGGAGGCAGCAGCAGAGCGCGCTGGAAAGCCACTGGGACCATCGACGCCCACGCTGTCAACTGAGGAGCAGCTTAAAGTGGATCGCCATCGATTGGCGTCCTATTCGTCCGTTTACTCACCTGCTGAGTCGCTATACGCGACGCTGGACGAGCGTGGACGAAAGTTAGTGGAGAGCAGGAACAAGAAGCAGAAGAAACCGACCAAGTAGAGATTCTAAATGCCTAACTACCAAATGTATTCAAGGTGTATGCATTTCTGGGACGAGCAGGTGACGAGTTGATGTCGAGTGATGCACGACGGTCGCTCTATCGTCCCGAGGTTTTAGCAGGTGAAGAACATGAGGGCTTCACCAGCCACCATCATAACCAGCGAGAACAGCATGAACGTGTTGTATGTAATGTTCAGCCAGAAACAGACCAAGCGGATCACAGTGAATGCCCACGACGTCACCTTGAACGTGATCGCCCACGAGAGGTAGTGGTAGAACATGTTCTTCAGGATGAAGTTCGTGCCCACGCGTGTGCCGATGTAGTCAGGAACATCCTCCGTGAATGCCTTCAGGTAGATGCGACGCAACGCCAACCGGTTCTGGTTGCGGTTCAGGTTTGGGTCCGACTTGTACTCCGGTAGATAGCGCACCAATGTCTGCAAGCAGAAATGCAAATCAAAACGAAGTCAGGTCTGAAGTACATGCACACTGCAAGCGCAGAGCGCTACTTACGTGTCCGGGAATACTGAACAGGCGTCCAGGAGGCCACAGCTCGTAGGCGCCGAAGACAATGGACGGCACCACATTCTTCTTCGTGTCCTCACGCAGGTAGAACGGTCCCTTCTTGAACTCTTGTAGCTGTAAAATCAGCATCGTCAGACTTCCTCGAGGCTAAACGAGTAGAATCAATTACACATCATCACTTACCAGCCCGTCCTTCGAGCGAGTGCCTTCAGGAGAGATGCAGACCGAGTTGCCACGTTCGTTCACCGACACTGCCAGCTCCTTCAGGCTCTTAAGCGCTGACGAGCTGTGATACATCACACCAACATATGATAAGTTGCACATATTATCAACAATGACCAGAACTAACATACCGGTGCGAGCGGTCAATAGCTACAAAGTCAAAGCCCCAACGAGACGACCAACCAAGGAACGGCACCAAGAAGATGCTCTTCTTCGCAGCAAACTTGAAGGCAACAGGTGACGATCCATTCACAATAAATCCATCGAGATTCGACGAGTGACTGCAACAAAAGCATCCAAGTCAGCATCTCCACACTACTGTTCAACACCTCTACTCACCTGAACATGCAGACCACCGAATCCTTCAAGTTCAAGAGGTTCTCCACACCCTCGACCTTGACATCCGTGCATGCCGTGACACACACCATAGCCGCCGTTCCCCAGGACACAATGTCCATAGGCAAGTAGTTCTTCTTCACACCCAATTTAATGAATATGGGATTCAGCCATTTGAGTGGAATCAGCACAGTCACACAGCTGAGCCAGCCCACAAGCACCAACACCATCGTCAGCATCCGCACCACCATGTAGATCTTCTCCAGGAGTGACGCACTAGCCGGTAAAACGTCCAGCTTCAGCTGTTTCCGCACAGCATCGAGCTTGGCATTCGCTTCCTTCATCTCTGGGGCCGTGATCCACTGACTCTCAATGCCAAGTTCGTTCATGCGCTCCTCCAGCTCGACGCGGAGGAGCTCACTGTCATGATAGAGCTTACGTCGGGTCTGGTTCCGCTTAGCCAGTGATCCTTCTTGGGCCAGTACCAGAACCGCCGGCACACGCGCCTCAATCTCGGCGAGACGCTCTTCGAAGCGCACGTCCTGCAGCACCTGAGCGGCCGTAGCAGTCGACATGGGGACAGAAGCTTGGACCTCGAGGTAGCAGGTCAGTATCTGGCCTAGATGGACTTTAAGCTGGAGCGCGTCACGAAGACGCTTCGTGATTGGCACAAAAACGACCGATGACGACGACGAAGAGTACCAAAACAATGGTACATTCATGCAAGTGCAACATGTATACGTTTCTACTTAGTGAGAGCATCTTGAAGCATCAATAGACAGTATGCGTCCAATGCTGCATATGTCACTTGTTGCGGAGTCAATGGACGCCGTTCCCAGTCGCTCTTTTGCTGGAGTTTTGAAAGGGGGTACCCAAGTGCCTGCTTGATGAAAGTACTGAGTCCCTTCTGTCTGCGGTGACGACGTTCAAGCTTTTCTGAAGCGGAGTTGTCGCTGTTGCGAGTCGCGACGACCGACCCGTCAGCTAAGTGTGTTGTTGCTTCAAGTGTGTCATACGAAAAGTCTAACACGTTGACAAATGTATCGAAGTATTTCACTTCCGGGAATGACCAGCGCAAACGCTTGATGTCACCGTCAATGGCAAAGCCGATCTTGGCGATTTTCTCGGAAGAAAACAAGTGCTCAAACAGCTCTTCCAAGTCACCGAGCGCCATTTCCACGAAATCGAAAATGAACACATAGTCGTCACAAGCGACCTGCAAGATTGAGCATTTCGATGGCACCGCAGCTCGGCTATCTGGGCGCCACTCTGCGTCAAGCCCCAACCGAGTCACGCTCTCTCGCATCAGCAGCTCTGTGGCTAATGACAGCGCCTCATCGCTATCTACCACCACAACGTGATCTTGAGCAAGTGGAATCTTCAAATACGTCGTATCATCTGCAGGAGTCGCGGACGCATCTGCAAACACGGGTTTCGGCATTGCTGCTCGTGCTTGCATCATGTATGGCATGAATTCAGCCTCATGTTCCAACTTGAACTCCCTAATAGCCTTGTACGTAAACGTGAAGCTGCATGAATCCTCCTCCTCTCCTTCCTCCTCGGCGGCGGCGTTTTCCTGCTCAATCACTTCACGTACAAATTGCCGGCGCATTTCTAACGAATCCTTCACGTCCGATTTGTAGAACATGAGAACATTGCTCACCCCGCCGAACACAAACATCTCGGCAAATTTTGGCCCGAGATATGCCGCTGTCTCTGCGTCGTATAATTCCGGTCGACGCATCAGGAACCCCATCGTCTTGTCAACGCTATCAGTTTCGAGTGCATCCTGACAGAATGCCAAAAGTTCCGCCCGATGTGAACGATGCAGGTACACGACATCATCCAGTTCCTTCACAATGTGAATTGATAGAAGCGGCAATTGACTCACACAATACTCGGCGTGGCGTTCCTCCATCGGTAGTTCATCTGTCACCACAACAAGCAGCTGTTTTGCCAGCTTACCCAATGTTCGGAATGTCAGATCCAGAAATCGTAATGACACGACCGATTGCAGTAGAAAGAGGCATGGATCTGGAGTGATCATGAGCGCGTCCCGGATGGATTGTTCGGCCGCATTCTTGGAGTCCTTGTCTCGACTAGTCGTGAGAACTTGCACAGCATGTTGAGAAAACATCAACGGAGAGCACGATAAGATTGCTCTAGAGCACCAATATCTAAAGCTCGCTGAATCTTGGTCTGATCCACTAATTATCGCAGTGTTTTCTTCAGCGTCCAGAACATCATGGTCTTTAAAGACTTGTTCAAAGATTGCTCGTCGTGCGTGTAACGTCTTCATGGCGACTTTGCGAGACGATTCATCAAACGTATCTCCGCGACGCGTGTATTTGAAGTAGAACTCGCGAAGGAGTGAAGCGTACACTGGTACTGGCATCATTAGCGATGCTTTTTGGAAACGTTGCAGCATCGTTTGGGCTTCTGAAACTGTGTCATGTTGAATACAACACATGAAAAGCGCCGTTTCAGTGGCTGCGGACCGATGGAATCCGTGTTTCAGCATAGCTGCAAGCGTTTCCTCTACCCCAACCGAATTGTTCTTGTAGGCACACGATTTCACCAATTCCTCCAAGAAAGCTTGTCTTTTAGCAGTTGCCCCTGGTTCAACAACAGGAAGCTCGTGTACCAACAGATTGAACCCCTCCTCATGTCGATATCCATGCATCCGCGCTACTTCAACACCCATCCGTTGAGTGAACACGATCTTGTCTTCACGCGTTAGAGCAATCAACTCAGCGATGTGGTCACAGTTCGTCATTAGATATGCCCCGCGAACAAATTTGCGATACAGCGCAAACTCTCTTGAGATCTCCTGCAGACCTTTCATTTCCTGTATAATTTGCCAAGCAAGAGGTTCGTCGCCGCAACACATATACGCGTCGACGATGGAAACGTACGTCTTAGATGTAGGTCTGAGATGGGGTTGAGGAGGAATTGGTGCGCCATCATCGCCTTCACCATCGTCGGCGGACTGCCACCCTTTTGTTGAAATGTGGTGCATCGCGTCAACAATGACCACGACATCTTCTTTCCACTTCCGTTTCCTGCACTGGTGAATAAGCGTCTCGAAATCGTTTCTGTTTGCACCACGCCACGTAAGAGTCAGTCATATGCACGATCAAATGCGGCGAAATAGAACCTAGGCTTACACAGTCACAATGGAGCCGTTTTGGATGCGCGAGATCAGTCGGTTGATGTCATGATGGACCACTGCCTTTCGCACAGATTGGGATGTCTGATGTCCTAAGCAACCGAGTGTTTTCGAGGCATCAGCAGCCGAAGATCCTTCCTCCTGCTGCAAATTTACGACTCTGTCTCGCTCTTCTGAGCTCAACACGCCACTTTCAACCCACTCATCAAGAACTGGTTCCAAACCATCATAGTCCAGCAATTTGGCCACTTGACCGGTTGTATAGAAGAACCGATCATCCGATCGAAGCTTTGGCGAATGCGTTGCAATCTCGTTCAACACACTTGTCGCCACCACTCGATCCTTTCTCCGTGCACAGGTTTCCAACGCCTCCAGAAACAGAGCCTCATCAAAAGCACCATCTTCCCGTGCGTGAGTAAGAAACTCCAGACACTGTTCCGTCTTAACTCGGTCACTCAGCCCCACCGCACGAACTAACGTTGTGTACGTCACAACGTTCGGCTTGGACGTCGACATCCTCATCTCCTTGTATTTCTACATCAACCCAACAAACACGTTAGTCTTCTGCAGACTACTCTAAAAATGAAGAAAGTACTTTAATAGCAGCGGGCAAGTCTCCATTCCGTGCGATGACGTCGATCAGTGCCGTGTACGTGAACACATCTGGCTGATAACCATGCAGCTTTAGTAGATCAAAAGCTCGCTGGGCCTCCCGCACACTACCAGCACGTTGACTGGCCGTGACGATAGTGTTAAGTGCGTAACTTGGCTGCAGCATTGGCAGCTTAGGAATGGTACGCGTTGCATCGCCCTTTGTAGCCAACAGCACGAGCCACTCGACGAAAGCGAAAGCTCTTTCGATGACTTCGTCGTCACGACTCCCGTCCTTGTGCAAACCCGCCTTCATCCAGCGGAAGATTGGCCGAAGAAATGCACGAGTCTCCCATGACGAATAGTCGTCTGCATCCAGCAGCTTGCGCAGCAGCGGCCCTGAGACTTCGTCCTCTTCCCAGCGATATTCCATCAGCTTTTCAACCCAAATTGAAAATTGATGAGATATAACATGCCTAATGAATATTCAATATTATGTGGTGCACATATTTCAACCCAAATTGAAAATTGATGAGACATAATATGCCTAATCAATATTCAATATTATGTGGTGCACATAAAATAAGATTAAAAATGCATGTTGAAGTGAAAAAAGGCAACTACTGGTGATCAACCACTACTAGTGGTCCACTAGCGAATACTAAGCACAGAAAGCGAAGAAATAGTCACCATATTCATGACTGGAGTTGCTGCCATTACTGTTATAATCTTCGTCGTACACGTAGTCGTTATAATACTCTCCAATTTCTTCAGCCTCTCGATTTTCATCATCGTCGATAGCATCGTGACACACTCGCTGTAGTCTTCGTATTCCTACCCATCCAACTCGCAATATATTGTAGGGTCTGCAGTCACCGAGTACAGTCCGAACTCAGTGATTTGCGTGAAAGCCTCGCCTACGAATGTGCAGCTCTGTCACTCGCATACCTCTTTCTACTACTCGGCAGTATACTTTATTCAGTTCATGTTGATCCCGCAATAGCTTGATAGTGGACAGCTCAAATTCCTGAGCATTGGATGCTTTTGCCACTAGCTTGCACACTTTAAGTGCTAAGACCGCTACAGAGCGCTTGTCTGGAGCGACGTCTTCCTCGTAGCCAGGCACCGCGATACGCAACATACTCTGCAAAAGTGAAAACGGCAGTAATGGGAGCTCCTCCATGCTTACAAAATGAAATGTTCAAATTGTTGATTGCTGACTTGGAAGACCTGTCCCGCACGATTGTTAAGTCTTTCATTCACCAGTCATCGTCATCTTCGTCGGAGTTGTTGATTGTTTTGCTGTCAGCAGCTGAGAGTGGTTGAGAATTGAACGGTGGACTTCTTTGTGTGAGCTCAGTCACATCGCAATTGTCGGAGTTGCGTGGTGTAGATGGCGGATCGAACACAGTTCCTGGCGCAAATCGCACAGTGGCAGATTTCTTAAGTCGTATTGATGATGGTGATGCTTTTTGCATATTCACTTTTTCTTGAGATGTTGGTGAAGTAGATGCCCTGCATTAGAAAGCGATACGATACATTTAACATTTTGAACAGCAGTTTGATGCATATTCTGTAATGCAGGTAAAACACGTACCTGTTCTTCGCATTATGCTTCGTAATGAGGCTAACGAGGCGCGAGCTAGCATCAAGAAAGCCTCGTCGCTCTTGTGAGCGACTCGAATCCACTGTTGATTCGGTATTCTCGTCAGTCTTTTGGAGCAATTTGCTCCATTGCCATTTCCCAAGGCCGCTTTCTTGATTTTGATTCTTGTTTGCCGCATCATTTTTCCCTTTCTTGGCTTTCTTTTTTGTAGTAATAGTCGCTGCCGCAGGATCTACACGGACGGGCGGATTGCGATGAATAACTTGTCGTTGAGAAAGGAATGTTAACTCAGCCGAAGTGTCACGGACGGTGTTGTGTTGCAGCAATTGTCGTGCTGCCTGTTCGCTTCTGGATGCTTCATTATCGTCATAATCATCATCGCCACTTTCCACCTGGGACTTATCCTCCTTCTCTTTATTAAACACCTCGACGGGATCATCCATGACAGACCCATTCGACAGCTTTTTCGTGACGAACACCCTTCGGACATTTCGTGGCGTGATATTCAGATAGCTCTTTCGCCTACCTGTCACCGGTGCGTCCGTAGGCGTAAATGTTGAGATCTTGTAGAGCAGAACACCCACACCAGCAACGAGAGCTGGCCCGAGGTGCTCAACAAGTTCTCGGTGAAAGTAGCCCTCAACTTCTCCCGTCGGGTCCTGTAGCAGTACAGAAGATGTCTGTAAGTGATAGTCATAGGTTACAACAATCTTCATTCTTACGTGAAGTACAGCCACAATTTCCTCGTCAACGTAATGCACAGACTTGATGAGCACTAAAAGCTGCACGCAAGACGATTAGTTTCGATGGTAAGAATGCGATGGACTATAGACTTCATGCTGCAATTCCTTTACCTGAGGAATCTTCACAAGTGTTTCATCACTTTCCACAATGTTCCCAACTGTGCACTTCAAACTGCCAATTTTGATGCTGCCTGCATCAACAAACACACCATTACACCGATCCTCGCCACAGCTCAAGTATCATAACCCACCATAAAGTGTCCCTGATATCGCCGGCATGCCTAGATACTGGCACATGTCGACCCACGGGCCTTGATCGAACACCGTCGCAATAGTTACCGTGTACCGCTGATCTGGATTAGCGCTGGCGATGCGACTATGATCTCCTTGTGAATTGTCCAGTCTACAATAAACAGTCAACACGCTGTCACTCAACTCTAGTGGTTGTAGCAGTTTGAGCACGCACTGGTCTGCGCGCTTCTTCATGACATCCTGCAGTGGGCCTGGCACGTGCCGCATCCACTTGAGAATGCTTTGTTGTGACCCCAAATCTGCTACAACAGACTCCGTGCTTGTAGTTAGGCATTCAATAGTCCCACATGTACGTCATAATAGACACCACACCCTCGTCGTCCCCATTGCGCTGTCGTTTATCGCCTACAACGACGTTGGGTGCCTTCGCTTCGTCCTCACTGCCACTCATGTCAATATGCACAATGTTTCATACAAAAAGCAAGTGTATTTAGCTACTGCATTCAGTACACTATTGTTCACGACCAAACGGACAACTAACTTGTGTGCACCAAGTGACAATTAGCTAGTGTTGATAGAATTATGGTTGTCGCCTACATGTAGGTGGACGAAAGTACAAATGCTAACGAGGGAAAGCATATTACATTCTTCTGTGGGACACAAGTACCAACTCGACCACACGTATTGAATGGAGTTCATCTAAATAATCGATCGTCGCTTGTGTTGCACTCTTCGTGCCTGCTTCTTACTTGCCCAATACAATTAAACCAGCGGCATGACGTTGCGGTGGAAGAAGACTGTGAGACCCAGCAAAATAATGAAGCACTGGAACCACAGGAAAGGGGACATCTTGATCTCCCTCCGCATCTCCATCTTGGCCACACGCAGCTCCTCAGCCTCCTTGGCTAGACACGCAGCACAAGTAGGCGTGACACCCACAGGCATCGACAGGCGGTCCACGGGTGCGTCGCACTTCTTGCAACTCGCCATCTTGGACACTTTTCCACTCGCAATGTCCGCCTCCAGTTGCGCGCGCTTCTCCTTCTCCTCCTTCTCACGACGAGCGGCCACAATCTGTGGACCGCGGATCAGGTTCAAGTACAAGAACAACAGCGAGTTCATGGTCTACAGGTCACGGGGCTGCTGCGCTCTGTGCTCTTGGAGGTCTATTGACAACTGAGATTTTAGAGAGAGGTGTCGACGAATCAGGATAGAGGATGGGATGGGCTCAACTGGTGAAGTAAGTCACTTTTTTATCGACCGAATCTCTCAAACACATTCAGTCAAGTTTGACATGTGAGCTACAGGTGCATTCAAGTAGCCAAGTGTCAGTGAACTGAAGACCGTGTTACACAGGAGTGAGAGCAATTTCTATCCGTCCGATGGTGTCGTCCAGCACGCCATGCCGACTGTCAGTCACCAGCAACTCAAAACTCTCGGGTCGATCCCAGATCAATCAATTTCTTGGTAGTAGTACTGCCACTAGTACATTGTATCGGTAGACATCATAACGCAATTTGTACCAGAACCAACGTGTGCGCTTGATCGACCTCTTCTTGCTGCGACAACCGACACTACAGTCCACGTAAAAGGCACTGCTGTCGTGAATGTCCAGGCTGTAGTGCTTCACTATACTCCATCGTAATGCTCAGATCCTGAATTTTGAGATCAATTATCAAAAGCTGAAATGTCTTCCTAGTGTTTGTGAATCACAAATGACAAGTTGTGATCACCTTTTCCTTGCCGACATGGAAGTGCAGAAAGAAGCTGTAGGCTCATGACCATGTTGAAAAAGCATACTTTGAACACACACCGTCAATTTGAAGTCCACGAATGAGAAGAACGCCGAGCAGGTGATTTACAACCAGCTCCTCCACATCTATACTATCGGCAAACGGGGTCAATCCTTTGTTCGACCATAGGCAAGACCACACTACAACTGAGCTAACAGCCTTTTGAAGTACTGGAGAAAGCGCTGGAAGACATGTGCAACGTCTTTAGCAAGTATATTATATGTTTCTTGATAAACGGTGCCGAAGAATGAGTGCCATCTCGTAATTTTGCGTGGCAACATACATGTTGAAGTTTACCGTGCTTTGTCAGATCTTTGCCATCTTATTTTTTTCCTTTCACCCAATCATCAGTTCGTGATCATCTGGTGAAGCCAAAGAGCGAATGGACGCGATGGAGGTGATTGTGCTGGACGACAGCAGCGACGCGTCGTCCGAGAGCGAGTTGACGCGCGCATCAGCATCCACGACACCATCGACGTCTCCAGTGCCTCGAAGACGCGCACAGTCTGTTGGGTATGCGAACGCCGTGGAGGCGGCACTGGCCATGGCTGCGGTCTTCGAGACGACAGAGTCCAGCAGCATCAGCAGTTCGAAGAAAAAGGAGAAGAAAGCAACTCCTGCTCCACCGCTGTTGCCTATAAAAAGCAAGAAAAAGACCACGCAACAATTAACCAGGAGGTTGCCACAGACTCCAAGATCACAAGGGAAAAAGGCTGAGCACAGACACAGAGTAGTGTCGCGACCTAGAACGAGATCTAGCAGCTTTTGTTCGAGCTCTTGTTCTGATTCTGACTTGAGCTCAAATCGTCGCCCTCGCTATGGTGCCATCGGCACGGAACGACCACATCAACGACGACCAAGCAATACAACTACAGGGAAGACAAGTGATAAGCAGAGACGACGTAGTCCCAATAGAACGAGCAAACAACGGCTGAAGCGACATCCGACTAACAGCCAGCAGCCGGTGGAAGTCGTGGATTTACTATCGTCATCTTCTGACGCATCTAGTCGCCGCTCGTCAGTATCTTCCTTGACGTCATCAGATGAGTCGTTGACAAGGACATCTGTGAAGACAATGAAGAAGAAATTGATGATGAACGATCGCGTGCAGGAGAGAAGGAAACCATACTCAACCATTTTCTCAGGAAAAAACACCAAGAGAGATGAGACAGGTGTCCGCTCGCAATCTGCGTCGTATAATGAAAGCCTGAAGACAGGCAATGTGTTGGTGTCTGTGGGCAAACGAAAACAAATACCGAATCATATGCGACGGGAATCTACTGGCAGTACCAAGACGCGAGTCAGAGCCCCCGAAGATCAGAAAAAGAAGCGTGGAGTAAATAGAGTAGGCCATTCACGATCTCGAGACTTTGGGTCGAAGCCCTCGACATCGACACAGGACACATCAATACCATCGTCACCGTCATCGTCGTCGGGCTCTTCTTCACCGGCCTTATCACCGAGGTCATTACCGTCGCGAAAGCCAACACTGCCTTCAACTCAGCTGAAAATTCAAGGATGTGAAGGAGAGACAGATGCGTTTGGGCGATTCCACTGCCGCAAATCTGTTTCTAGCAGCGCCAAAATATCTTCGCGCAAGGTTAGTTCTGCCTTGCCGTCATCATCTTCTGCAATGTCTGCGAATTCGTTGTCTTCGCCGTCACCGTCACCATCACCGAGAAAGAAACGGCGTGTGTTTTCTTACTTCAATACAGATCAAGTGGCGCTTAAAGACTTGCAGGCCCAGGAGCGCGAGTTAGCGTGGATCCAGAAGCAGCGACATCAGACTCAAAATCGATGTGGTCATCCGAAGCCAGCGACTCAAAAACAGAAGAGATGCCGCGAGGTGATCTGCGTTGACGACCACTCGGATGCGAACAGCGGTACTGAGGAAGTAAAAGACAACGATCGACAGCAAGGCAAGGTCAATGTGAAAGTGACGGACTCACCTGTAGTCACTCAACGTCGTCCAGTGATTTCCCGTAACGCGATGCTCCACCCTACGTCTTATCGTGGAGTTTTCTTTGATGACGCTCCGTCAAACATTCTTTTGCAGTGCGACATCACATGCAGTGATCCATTCGAGTCAGAATGTGAACTCCCGCTCACATTTTATGGTATGATGATGCTGATGCATTGTATGCGTGGTAGTATTGATCATAAACCGTTATGGTATGGTATGCTAATTGTTTGCGTTGTTCCATGTCCAGACGAAACAGACACGCTGGCAAGCCATTGCTCGATCCTAGAAACTTTTGGTAAGCCAAATCAATGCATTTCGTCCGTGTTCCCAAGCGAGATGGCAAAACCACAGAGTGATGTCACTCGCTCAGTGAGCTCTTTGGTGACGGTTCACCTCCCCATCATCCGCCGTTGTCAGCGAAGAAAGGTGCAAGCGATTTTGTCAGAGGCACGCCTGAAAATATCTGCATATCGAGTAGCACTGAACAAACACACGAAAGCTCATCGCATTCACAATGGTACGGACGAAAGTATTCATTTTCTTGGAAAGCTAGTCTGCTAACACTGCTGTGTTTGTCTTAATGCAGTGATAACATCACATATGTTGTCTCGAACCGCTGCTGAGAAGCACGCCGTTAAAAAGTTGAAGACCAGTCGCCGTACATGCAGCATAAGCTCCCAAAGTGTCTCCTTTCAAATTGGTCGTGGTGATAGCTTTATCCGAGAGAAGACCGTGTCGTCGCTGATTCAGATCAATCACGTTGAAGAGACTCGGTGTTTGCGGAAGTATACAACTAGTATTGGATTGAGAGCTAACTATCGCGTTGAGGACGATCCGATCCTACGCTACACAGCCAACACGAGGACGAGTGGAGATGACGGCGTGAATGGAGACAACGACTTAGCAAAGAAGTATGGGTTACGGATCGGCAATGTGGCAGACGATGAGGTGGCAGAGTATGTGTTACGGCTGGTGGTAGGTCGTCTTGGCGACTCGGAGCAAGTGTTTCATGCGTTGAAGAGTGAACTGGGTTTCTCTCAGGGATACACAGCGTACAGCGAGTTGAAGAAACTAGACGATTCGAGACGAAGAGCGAGGTCCAAACTGGATCAGATGGAGAAGTTAGGTCGCGATGAAAATCGTGCGTCAGACCCGGATATCTCAGCCATCATCAAATTGATGGAGCAGTCTTTATTATCAACCGCAAGTCATATGAAGTCCTTGAGTAGGCGCTTACAGCCACCGATCCACAATCTTGAGTCAAGCATCGTGGATGGTCTCGTGGAAAACGCGACTGCGAGTATGGCAGCGTTGGGTTTGCGAGCGACAGACTCATACAACGAGCTGGTGGACGTGTATAGCGGGTCATTCTGTCGGATGTGCTACAAGTATGCTTGCCACGAGCACGGCGGTGACCACCCACTTCCTACCAGGCGAGTGGACCCCATATACCCTCGTGTTCGTTTTGCTGGGCCGAATGTATATTGTGTTGGGAATAAGGTGGAGGCGGTGGGATTTGCTAATGATCCGGCGGATATCGACAATGACGCACAATACAATAAACCTGGATCAAGCGTGAAGGGACTAGAGCTTGGCGTGGAGAGTGATGTCGACATGAGTGACGATCGCACGGTGCCGCACCACCACCAACGAAATAATGCTGTAGCCGACCCATCAGAGTATATCGATGCGTCGCATGCATCGATGGTGGCAACGAAGATGCGCTTGTTTCTCTCGACAGGAAGTGTTTGTGGCAAGCTGTGCTGGAAGAATGGTGCTCAGAAAGGCATGAACGACCAGCGATCTACATTTTCAACAGCGGAACTAGGTGTCATTCGAAAGCTTCGGGAGACGATGGGTGACAACTCATGCTTGCTGGCAACTATCGTCGGTTCGGCCTCCTGCATCGAATTGCACAAATTGATTGTCAAGGAACAGGCGAGCAACAAGTCTGGAGGAGTTCGAGATGGCATCGGGCGTCGTGTGCGCCACTGGAAACACGGACGGAGGTCAGGCGGTAGTAACCACGAACTTCTACAGCGGACTCGCAACCAACGTCTGCAGGATCGAGGAACGGAGAACCACGAGTATCAGCCGTGCATACACGAGGGCATGTGCGACTCAAGTGGTTGTTCGTGCATGAAGCGTGACCACATGTGCGAGAAAGCGTGTGCCTGCTCTCGCGATTGTCCAAATAGGTGCGTGCAGAACGACAAGAAGCAATCACTTGCGTGGTTGAGCGATTGCGTTGGAGTGGTGAATTTGAGCGATGCCAATCAACCGACACAGCATCGTGATATTGCACATGAGAAGTGGCTGATTGGTGTGTTGTTGTTATGTGATGTACTCGAAGGTTTGAAGGTTGCTCGTGTTCGCCGGGTGAATGTCGTACCAGTAAATGTCCGTGCTTTGCGGCACTACGAGAGTGTGATCCAGATGTGTGCTTATCGTGTGGGTCGAGCGAGATGGCTGCAGCAGCGTCGATGTCGTCGAACAGAACAGCACAAAGTGACAGGTGTACTCGGTCGACA
>PCFV01000245.1:0-40691 GCA_002812785.1 Phytophthora litchii | reverse complement strand
TGGATCTGATTGAGCACATGGTCAAGAACGAGTAAACTTGCAGATGTGGACTGTGGCGTTGCTGCTCACGTCAATATCGAGCTCGTAAAAATACAAAAACGTACAAAAGCTACTATATGTACTTGTCCTGTCCGGCAAAAATCGTCGGACGTCGGCTGCTACTCTCATTTTTCATTTCACAAAATGTGTAAAATATGTCCAATCACTGACCACTGTAGTACGAACAATGTGATTGGTCGACTCAACGTGAAACTCTCCTACAAGTATGTCGCTGCTGGTGCCCGACTACGCGAGCTCCTCAGAGGACGAGGAGGTCTCCAGCGTGTCCATATGCGCTCCACCTCCTGCTGTGTCTGTACCATCTCCTGTAATAAAGTCTCCCGATGGATCTACGTCCGTAGTTGGCGATGTTGCGTCGAAATCGAAGCCCAAGAAGAAACCCAAGAAGAAGGCCAAGAAGAAGCCCAAGACGACTTTGTATCTTCCGCCAGAGATCCAACGACTGCTGGAGACGGAAACCAGCGGTGGAGCCTTGTCAGACGACAGTGACGACGACAGCGAGCTATTAGCCAAGCACAAACGTGCCAAGAAAGCGGCCAGCAAGCGACCGAGACCAGCAGTAGACCAAGACTCGATTCTGTCCTTCCTCCCGCCTCCCAAACACGAGTTGCCGGCCTCAGATACAGTGATCAGTACTGAGACTACAGCTAAGCAGGTTCAGGAGCTCGTTCAGGAAACCACAGAGGCTCAAGGTGGTCAACAACCAGTGGATGCGGCCAACGCTGCAGCGTGGCAGCAGTACTACCAGCAGCAGCAACAGTATCAGACCAGTTATCCTACGGCTTCACATGAGTACTACGTCGCACAGGGAGAGGATGATGTACCTGGAGGTAGTTCCAAACGCAGACGAACTCGGGAGAGAGATATCGAGCGAGCTCTGCAACACGGTCACTTTGAGACAGTGGCGGGACAGATCACCGAGGTGCAAGGTCCAGCACCTAATGCCTGGCAACCACCGGTTGACCCGGTGACAGGAGCTAGCGGTGCTAATGGATCTAGTGACCAGGAAGTTAAGGTGAATGCCAGCTTCTGGAACGCCCAGGCCGGCACCACGGTGTCTACTATGAAGCCTACACGTTTGCAGAGACAGAAACACCAGCTGAACCAGCTTGCTTTCGATGCCAAAGCACGTGACTTTGAGCTACTGGACAAGCGTAGCGCGTCATTGAAAACGAAGAGGGAAACGTACGCGAAGTATGGCTGGTAAAGTGAACGATGTTTGATACAAGGTTTGACTGGTGTTGCCGATATACTTGCATAAGATCTGTTCTTTTCTCCTAGCTTCTGCGCTCAATCGCTTCTTACGGCAAATTGAGCTGCGCCATGACTGCTGTCTGCTCCTCCACACTGACGGATGCGGCTTCTGGAAGTTGCTCTTTAACCTCCTCATGTTCTTCGTCATCATCATCTTCATCTTCACTTTCTTGTTCTTCCTGCTCCTTCTCCTCCAGGAATTCTTCAGTGAAAACCTCGATCTCATGCTGCATCCGTGCAGTTTCTGCTTTGCTCACCTTGCCCCGGCGGTTTGCACCTAGTGTCTTCAGTTTGCGATCACCCTTGTGATGCTTGTTCTCACGCGGGTAGACCTTCCGCACCAGAACGAGGTCAGGCAGTTCTTCTTTGAGAGTGTATGTCTGACTCGTGCCGAAGATGGCGGAAGAGAGATCGTAGCCCTTGACCGTGTCACCTGCAGACAATACCCCGCCAAGATGTGTTCGCACATGGAATGTCGTATCATTCACACCGAAGTCGCTCTCACGAGCCACCTCCACGTCAGCCACGATGAATTTGGACCTGCGTCCTCTGCCAGAGATGGGTGCGGGACCGACGTGACGCAACTCACGTGGGTCCACAGGCTCCACATCCAGCACGACGAACTCGACCATCTCGGAGCTGGTCGCCAGAGGCAGGAATGGCAGCTTCCAATACCTGTCCGTCGGAAGTTCTGCCTTCTGTCCGGATACAGGGTCCAGCAGATGCACCATCGACGTGGTTCGTGCGCAGAGGGTGACGTCGGAGATGTTTCCACAGCTCTGTGCAAACTTCCTGGGCAAGACAAGCAAGTCATCTTTGCAGATCGGACTCAGCTCGACACTATACGTGAGCTGTAAATTCGCCGTCGAATTTTGTACGTTCTCCGAGATGAGTTTACTGGATGACTTGGAGCGCATGGGTACATGAGCCGACAAGAAGTGAATGAACCTTTCCGCCGTCGATTTGGTGCCAAAGTAAAAGTCCATCCCCTCCTTCACCGCCGTGATACCGATAGCATCCTGATGTGCGTTGTGCTTAAGAATTTCCTGTTCAAGTCGAAGGAACGTGCGCTTGTGCTCTGCCTTTTGACGGATTTGCACGAGTGCTTTCCACGTATTGTTGTGGTACTGCTTCGTGCAGTCCGGACACTTGACACTGTGAATCACAAATGTAATGACGCATGTGTTCTGGATCACGGCGTGGTTCGCAACTTCTCGTTGCAGTGTGAGTCGCAATTTCACGCGCTTGGAGTGTGGCTCAGTCCAGATGAAGCCTGCATCAATGAGTTTGGCCTTATTGAGCCCTGGGATGCTCTTGAGACACAGCGCCATGAGCTCCTTGGATTCCCAGTCACAGTCCAGCCACGCGCCGGAGCTGCTGCTGTACTGCTGCGTCTTGCCACGCGACTGGAAGCGCAGACACCCGCGACATTGCACGAGTTCGCACGTTGTGTCGATGCCCTCGGCCACGTCCACTTCGGACGCGATGCAGGACGTGCACATGTTCATGGCGTTGGCCTCGATCTGAGCGCCACACATACAACACGAGCTGGAGAGAGAGTTAGCGAGTCGCGCGGATTATTATGTAGCATAATAACGTACATGGCCATGGTCACTTGTTGGGTTGGTTTTACTTTTGAAAGTGAGCTAGGACACTATGATTGCGTCAACTTTGACTCGTTTTGATTGGTCGAATGAAGGAGATGTGGCCTGGGATTGGACGAAAATGGGCTTTCTGAAAGGACAAGAATGTTGTAACTTGTTCGGTTTGCACTGTTCTAGGCATTTTTTGTGCGAATTTTGATGCGCGTCAACATTTGGTATCCAACCACTGCATGCACGCTTGCATAGTTGTTTCGGTGACTGTCCCACAGTGCCGTTGGTTTCGAGTCACAATACTCTAAACCAGCGACTCTGGTAAAAACAGACAAGAAGCGGTAAACACCTTGCAATTTTATCAAAAGAACGAAACCCATGTGTACTTCAGTTTACTTGTAGGTTTAACAGCAACAATGGTGAGTATCCTAAGAAGGCCGAACTTTTGCAAGAATACGAAAACATAATGCACCGAGTGCCACTCAGTACAAGCGCGTCAAGACCAGTACAACAGCTCAAGGTGTTCGAGGTTATTTGGCGAAGCAGGTGGCAAATCTTTCATAAGAAAGTATGCTGACTCACCCATGTTATCATGACTAGCTTGTCGGATTCCTTGCCAACATTCCTTAATATAAAACATAGTGAAGTCCATACTCACCGTAGCTCATAGTGTCAACGCTCATCATCGAATCTGCATGAATTTCCAGAATATACAGTAGCGTTTCCATATTCCACAACAGTGCATCAAATCCACTTGAAGCGTTCACCACGTCGCTATCCATTGATGCACATCCTTGACACACTCGAGACTTCCCATCATGGTTCTCACGGACGAGCGTTCACCAATGCTGGCCACCAAATACACTGCAATTGGCAATAACTCGCGCCATCCTCTTCCTATTGCAGTTGGTTGGTTGGCATTGGTCTCCGCTGCATTGGTACTTTTAAGGTTGACCACAACTTTCAACTCTCCCACTTCGGTTCCTACAATTCAAGAGGCAGTGACCACCTCGTTCCCGACTCTCCCTGATGGATCAAGGGATTTACTGTCACTTTGCACTGAGAAATTTATCACCCAGTCACTCGACCACTTTCGAGCTGATGGCAAGTTCAGCGACGGAACGTTCGACATGAGGTATTTTGTCTGTGCTCCGCAAAACTTTGACCCGACAAACGGATCCATTTTCTTCTACGTGGGCAATGAGGCCGACGTGACACTGTATCTGAACCACACAGGGCTCATGTGGGAAAACGCTGCTGCTTTTAATGCACTTCTCGTATTCGCCGAACACCGGTACTTTGGAAAATCGGTTCCATTCGGACTTGACGTGTTGAACCACATGGAGTTCCTGTCGACACAACAAGCACTAGCAGACTACGCGGTGCTCATTGAGAAGCTAAAGGATGATTTGGGGGTGGATGTCCCTGTGATCGGCTTTGGGGGGTCGTACGGCGGAATGCTGGGCACGTGGTTCAGGATGAAATACCCGCACATTATCGACGGTGTCATTGCAGGTTCGGCACCGGTTGTCAATTTCCTAGGTGATCGGGATTATCCTGCTGATCCAGAGGCGTTTAACCGAGTGGTGACTTTCGACATGTCGGAAGGCGCGGGGGCGGCGAAAAACTGCATCCCGAACCTTCGACGTGCGTTGAACACAGCGATTGAGATGATTAAGACGAAGGAGGGACGTCAGAACCTGGCGCACCTCCTTCAATTGTGCGATGTAGACTCGCTGCAGTCCTCGGATGATGTGGTTTCAATTGCTTCGGAAGCGTATGGAGATTTAGCGATGGGGAATTATCCGTACCCGACGTCGTATATCATGGATGGAGTTGTTAATCTGCCAGGTTATCCCATGCGTGCTGCATGTGAACCATTTGCTGATGACTTCGCTGAAAACGACAAAACGGGTTTGATCACCGCCTTCCGTGAAAGTATCGCAGTGTACTACAACGCCACCAAGCGCGAAACCTGTTTCTTCCCGACATCTTCCGTGACAGCTTTCAATGATACGGACACTTCTGATGCTGCAAAGCAGGCGAAAATTGATCAAAAGGGCAACTTCTGGGGCTACTTGGAGTGCTCTGAGCTGTACATGCCCATGAGCTCTGACGGAATGAACGATGTCTTTCCCGCGATTACGGTCAACCAGTCGCAAGACGATGCCGCTTGTTTTGAACAATGGGGGGTGCACTTGAAGCCTCGTTGGGCTCAAACTGAGTTTGGTGGCATGAAAGCTCTACGTGCTGCAAGCAATATCGTCTTCAGCAATGGGAACTTTGATCCGTGGTCAGGTCTGGGTGTGCTCGAGTCTCTGTCGCCTTCAGTGGTGGCTGTACCTGTTCCTGGTGGAGCACACCACCTAGACTTGTTTTTCACGCACCCGTTGGACCCTCCTGCAGTCACTGAGGCTCGTAAGATCGAACTGAAGTACGTCCGACAGTGGATTGACGAGTTTTACGCATACAAGAGAGAGATCATCAAGACCGATCTGTAAGTAGGTATCATTCCTGATGAAGTAGTTCAAGAACTACCAACCAAGGCCAATTAGCACGAACATTCAAGATTTTAAGCTGGAGTAAATGCATGCAGGCTGACAACATTGGAACTTCAAAACTGTGGCATCATTTACGTTTAGAACGGACTAGTAATTCCTCGACTCATTATCGCGCCGGATAAGTGTAAAATTCCCTTGAGGTAATGCTGCAGCCCGTATTGTACTATGTGACGTTCTCGGGGGGGCGTACAGTGTTTGCTGAGGAACCCCCCTTGATATCAAGTTGCCTGATGCACCTACTCCATTACCTGTAGAAACTCCTTTCTTGGATCCACTCCATCCAGGACCATTTCCATAGGAATTATGCGAGTGCTTCCCACCAGTTTTCTTCGAAGAGTAAGTGTCCAAGGAGCTAGGCAAACTGGAGACGACAAAACCGCCATTCTTGCTCGTTCCGCGCTTTGATGAAGTTTGCTGCACCCCGTATGGATTCTTCATGTATGACGACGATGGTGGAGGTTTGGGTGTTGGAGTCGAGTACGGATGAACTGCAATGTTCCCACCAGGTCCTCCTGCTAATCGACTGCCATGTGACGTCATGGAAACTCGGACATTATCGTGTAAGCCAATGTACGTCATGTGCTCTGATGGTATAGGCTGACAGTAGTTTGCTACTGCGTGGTGCTCTGAAATCGAAGGCACACTTGGCGGCACCATGAGCTTTTTGTTTTGAGAGAAGAGAGGACTGGTGCTGCCGCTTTCTCCACTGGGACCATTGCCTCCTGAGTTGCTGTTACCGTTCGCACTCGTTGTTGTCGTGCTACTTGCTGTGGAACTAGTGCTAGCTGAATTGTTCATCGCACCTTGTAGTGTCGGTAAATGGTACGCACCCCCAGGAACACCAGTGCCAAAACCAATCCCTGGGGGGGGTTTTCGATGAACAACATGTGCATTGTTGTTGTCGCTGGATGCTACATTACTTTTATCTTTCTTGGTGACCACAGGAGCGAATAAGTGTTTACTAAGCGGTTTAGAAACATCGGTGGCAGGATTTGCTACAGGATCGTTGAAAATTAGTGAAGATACTGGGGCGGGCACCACAGCCACGGAACCAGCCAACGGATTTCCACGAGAAGGTTTTCGGGATCGTTTTTTCCTGACAGCTGCAGTATCGCTGAGATCACGTGCTATTGCTTCTTGTAGCTCAGCCTCGAATTCATCATGTGAGTTCTCGAAAAATGGATGTTTGAGCAATTCTGCGCATGTCCAGCGGTCCAGTGGCTCATTGATAATGGTTTGTCGAATAAAGTCAAGAGATGTTTTATCCATCGTTGGAAATCGCATTTCAAGTGGTTCGAGCTCGCTAGCTTGAGGCAATTTAACTCCAACGTAGAGTGCGTTTTTGCGGAAGAGATCTTGCTGTCTAGACGTGATGTGTCCAAGACAACGAATAATATGATACAACTGATCGATATCCGAGTCTCCAGGGAATAGCGGCAACCCAGTAGCGATTTCAGCGAGCATGCACCCGATAGACCACACATCAACTGCCTTACCGTAAGAAACATCACCGACAAGTAGCTCGGGTGCACGATACCATCGCGTGGACACATATTCAGTGTATTTGGCTCCGGCTGAGGCCAAAGGCCTTGCAAAACCAAAGTCACATAGTTTAAGCACTCCGTTCCGAGAAACCAACAAGTTCTCGGGTTTGATGTCACGGTGAATGATATTATGCTGATGGCAGAAATTGATGGCGCGTACGAGTTGCCACATGAGTTTCTTGAGTGTTAACGCGTCGAGACCGTCCGGATGTCGTTCAATCTCCTCGAGGATCGTTTTCTCCACAAACTCGAAGACTAAATAGAGTTTGCCTTTCATCCGAAAGACCTCGAGCAGACTCACGATGTTTTCGTGTTTGAGTTGTTTGAGGATTTTGATTTCCCGCAGTGCCGTTTTCTTGACCTGTTCATCATCGTCCGACTCCTTAAACTTTTTGATGGCAACGATCTGGCCCGTGACCTTGTGTCGACATTTGAGCACTACACCATAAGTTCTAAGACCAGGACAACAACAGTCAAGATCAACCCATGGAAAATAGACAACAACTGATCGCTCACCCTTCGCCGATCGTGCCGAGACTTTCATAATTCTCCATGGCCTAATCGGCCCGGAGTTGCAACACTCTGTCGCAGTCACTTCAACGCAGTCAACCGCAACGTGTCCGAAGCAGATTCAATTCTTCGTCCACGCAACGTTTTTCTTGGAATCGACTTGAGTTCGTTTCCAGTATTTGCGTCTCCGTCGCGCTTATTGATAGCCAATTGCCTGGAAACTCAAACCTCTATAATTATCACCGTGCCTACCAGTTGTAGTGCAACAACTAAGCACTCAAGACTTAACCCATGAAAACATGGCTACATTTGGCTAGTCGTGCAGCGAAAAGTATCTTTGATCTTCAAAGGACGCAATTGGACGAAGGTCTCCGATATTGACTCATGCCCCAGCAGGATCCTCGTGATGACCTGGACGAAGACGAGGAAGAGGAGCAAATGCGCGAACGGGACTTGGTGGAGGCTTACGTGGCCGAACACGCGCTGGAATCGTCGCTGAACGATGTGATCAACCAAGTGGTGGCCAGTCGACCGGAAGACCCGTTCCTCATGCTCTCGTCGTTGTTATATGCCCGTGCAACAGCGAAGCGTGGGATCTTTTTCGTGCAAGTGTGTGAGGTGTTGGACGCTTCTGGAGAGCCGACAGTGTTAGTGAGGCTGCACACAGGCAAAGGGGTTTTCGAAGGATGCTGTGCTGCTGAAGCAGGAGGAATTTCGGATCGTGAATATAGTGCCAACTCTCAAGAACATAACGAAGACGGAAGTGGTACAACATTCAATGTTCCTGCAAACAAACTGCGTTACGGTGGCCGAGGGTTTGCTCGGATTGCAGCTAGCGCTCAGGAATTGTTAACGGAAAAACTCGTCAATTCGGAGCCAACAGATCAAACCACACTCGACACTATTTTGCAAGATCTGGAGACGACGATCGGGCGCAACGTCTGTCTTGCAACTTCGCTTGCTATCTGTCAAGCTGGGGCCAAGTACGCCGAGTTGCCTCTGCGAGAATACGTAGCAAGGTTACAGGAACTCCAGCCGGAGAATCAGTGTATCCCTATGCCACTGTTCAGTGTCGTGAATGGAGGCAAGTACGCGTCAAACAAACTCTACGCACAGGAAGTGCTGATGATACCTACAAGTGCTGTGAGTTTTGCTGACGCTTTGCAGATTGTTGTGGAGTTTACCACTGCGCTTCGGACACAGCTGGAAAGTCGTGGGGTTGGATTCATCAATCGCGGAGCTTTGGGGGGCTTTGCACCACAGCTTCAGACTCTCGCTGAAGTATTTCAAATACTTCGAGCAACTTTAGATGACGTTCGAACGCGGCTTGAAGACCCAGACGGTCATGCTATCTCTGCTGCAAGCGCTTCACCATTGCGAGTGGACTTTGGCGTAGATTTTGCTGCGTCTGAGTTCGTTGTACCTGCACGAGTAGACAATGACGCCGTAGACCAAAATGGAGACAATGACACACCTCGATCGTTTTCATACAACACGGACAGGTGGGTATCTGGATCAGGTGGTGTGTTCAAAACCAGCGATGAATTTCTGGAAATTGTACGCAGCATTGTGAAGGAGTCGGAGATCACCACAGTCGTCGACCCGTTCGACAGCGGAGATATCAAAAGCTTTACGGCATTAACCAGCGCTGAGAACGACTTGGATGGTTCTGGAGACCCTGCTGACACGGTTGATACAGCGAAGGAGGATGCTGGTCTTGGTGGTGACCCGAATTGCCGTATACAAATTGTGGGCCGTTCGGTCGTCGAGAGGCACGGTCTGACAGCTTTGAACGAGGAGCGTGCTTGCAACACTGTGCTTCTCGTTCCGCACCAATTCCCGACAGTATCGAGACTACTTGAAGCAATCAGAACTGCCCAACAACTTGGAATCGCAGTGATTTTGGGGGCTTCTAGTGGTCAACCAGGTGCAGACGCAGAGATTCTCGTAGCACTTGCCATAGGATCGGGCATCGGTCAAATCAAATTCGGTGGCGTTCTTGGTGCCGAGTCCCTAGACAGATACCGAAAGATGCTTCTGGAGAGTCAAGACCCGGGTGCTCCACCTTTTGTAGGTGCCAGTGCCTATCGTCGCTAACAAGAAGTTTAACTTGAATGCATTTGTATTTGATTTTTACGATGGCTGGTACTAACCCCGTCGAGTCTTTTTATTATACGAGCCTTTCATCGTGATCTTCTTCTTCCAGGGACTCTTCCAGGTCAAACGATTCATCCATGTAGTCACCCTCACTAGCACTGTCATCGCGCGCTACTGAAGTTGTAGTGTTCAAGATTCTGGGCGATTTCACTGGAGATCTCATCAAACCCTCGTGGTAGATTGTTTCTCTTGAAGAGATATTGGACGTGCGAGTGGAACGTCCTGCATCTAATGTATCATGCAAACGAGAAGGTACCGGCGGACAAAGTGTTGTGCCTTCGTCCAAAGGAATCGAAATTTCACCGAAATCTTCCTCGTCGTACGATCCAGTTCGGATCGATGCCTCGCCAACTTCATCCTCTTCGCGTGCTTTAGGGTGGACTGATGTCTCACCAAACTTGTTTTCTTTACGCGATCTATCAAAAGACTGACCAAACTCGCTGCCATCGCGTAGTCCTTCGCTTAACTCATTGCTTTCGTGTGATTCAGATCGCATCGGCGACTCAAACCTACTTTCTTCATGTTGTTTGAAATGGCTCGGTGTTTCAAGTAACGCGACCTCGCGGGACGTACGTGATGGTTTGCTAAAGACATCGTCTTTTTGAGAACTAGATCTGATCGTGATCTCACCGAATTCGTCTTCGTCACGCAATTTGGATTCGATAGATGCAACACCAAATTCATGTAGGCGACCTGACGTTTCTATGCTATTGCCACCATCGAGTGGTTTTATTGACATCTCGCCAAATTCATCATCATCATCAGTCGATGGTCTAGTTAATCGACTAGGCTGCTGTTGATTCTTTTGCATACTGGGAGCACTTTGATCCAGAAGCAAACGTTCGATCTCGTCCATTTCGTCGTCTTCTTCGAGATGTAGGCGACGAGTTCCCATACTGAATCGACTCAAGTTCGCTGAGTATGTGGGTTGACTTTGTACAGTCATCGTTTCTTCCTCTTCTGAGCTTTCGTCTTCCATTCGGAGAGCCACAGCTGGAGTTGTTTCAACACTGCCTTCGAGATCGTCTTCCGGGTCTAGTGTTCTATCCAACGAGCGCTCTGCTGCTCGGATCTGCTCTTCAGACCACTCGTCCTCACCTTCAGAACACTTAATTAGTCGTGTGGTTCGTTCTGCATCGGAACTTGCGCTGCCTTCGTCATCGCGATCGGATTGCATATCAGCGTCGAACGAACTCTCTGCTAGCAAATCTGTCCGGGAGACGACTTGTGCGTTGCGTTCCAGCATGTGAATACCGTCACCATCATCTTGTTTACGACCTTCGTGTGCAGTTCTACTGAAAGTTCGATCGTGAGACTTCTCGCTGGGCCCTTCCCGATGCGCACTTGCTAGGCTTGATGATGACTCGTCGAGTACACTGTTCTCGTCATCTTGACCTGCTAGTACGCTGTTGTCTATGCTCGATGTCGGTTGTTCTAATTCAATGCCTGTGCCAAACTCACCAATCGGTGCGCGATTTCTTACGCTTGTTTCGGATAGCACCGTGGTATGGCTTTCACGAGTTTGCTCTGTCAACGCACCACTTTTCACACTCGACGTTGATTCTTCTAATAAGTCGCTTTCATCATGTTGCTCAAACTCAACATTTTCCACCCTACTCACAGATTCCTTTAAGGAAATGTCTTTTAGTTGAGCACTACGCACACTCGATGTTGATTCCTCCAAGGTACCAGACTCGTCAAGTTGATCACGACTCGCGATGCTTGTGATGGACTCTTCCAATTCATTGCTCTCTTCAAACTCATCTGCTTCCGCGTTCCTAACAATGCTGGATAGCTTTTCCGTTCGTTCAACACTCTTCATATCTGTAGCTGCTCTTTCTATCGAGTTCTCATTGTAAACTCTATCAAGTGATCGAATCGAATCCTCGCCAAACTCTTCATTTTCGTCGTCATTGTGTGATTGGAGAGATGACTCTCCAAACTCATCGTCGCCATCTTCAAGTCGTCTCATGAATCGACTAGGCTGTTGTTGTTGCTTTTTTTCGGTCAAGTTGGGTCGGACTGAACGTTTACCAAATTCATCGTCCCGTGGTCGGACCGATATTTCTCCTCTATCCTCGTTATCTTCGCGTGATCGATCCGAATGTTCGTCAAATTCATCATCGTCTCCGCGTGACTGAAAAGATGATTCCCCAAATTCATCATCGTCATCAGTCGATGGTCTAGTTAATCGACTAGGCTGCTGTTGATTCTTTTGCATACTGGGAGCACTTTGATCCAGAAGCAAACGTTCGATCTCGTCCATTTCGTCGTCTTCTTCGAGATGTAGGCGACGAGTTCCCATACTGAATCGACTCAAGTTCGCTGAGTATGTGGGTTGACTTTGTACAGTCATCGTTTCTTCCTCTTCTGAGCTTTCGTCTTCCATTCGGAGAGCCACAGCTGGAGTTGTTTCAAACGAATTAACGTTTTCAACGGCGTCCTCTGAGTCCGGAGCACCATTCGCTAGACTTGATGATGATTCTTCCAATGCATTACCCTCTTCATGTTGGATACCGAAATCGCCTCTATCCAAGCGTGATGACGATACTTTTAGCACATTGTACTCATTTTCCGAACTCACTAGCTCACTACTTGCCGCACATATCGTTGATTTTTCTAATTCATTACTCTCATCTAGTTGGAGTCTTAATGCACCACTCCCCAAGCTAGATGTAGATTTTTCCACCGCGTCACGTGCTTTTGATGTATATGCTGCATACGATAAGGTACTGCCTTGGTGAACACGTGCAGTTTCGTATGCTATGATTGATTGTGATTTTCCAATTTCATCGTCCACTTCTGTTTGACCACCTAGATCTCCTGCCAGCCGCGATGGTGACTCTGCTAACGAAATGTCCCTAATAAATTCTTTTTTCTGCGTACCACCAATTTGCTCCACTACTCGCTCGTAGACCTTGCCAACAGAGATCTCACTATCAGACAAGCCATCACCGTTATACGAATTTTCCGACTTCGAGTCCTGATGTTTTACTGTAGCACTTTGGTCATCAGCATGAAAATCAGCGTTGTGTACGTCGGATTCATTTGCAAAATGCGGTTCACTGCTTTCATCGTCATTTTCCGATAACATCGAGTCATCTATCGAACTTTCGGTTATTGCATCTTGAATCACGTAGCCTTCAGAGTCCGATTGATCTGCTTGTGCTTCTACTTCGTAAGTTTGAACTGTTCGTCGAATTGCATTCGTACTGGAGCTTGAATGCGATTCTCTACCTTCTAGCGCTATCATCATGGCATTATCAAATGAACTCTCCTCAAGTGGGTCTATCTCATCAGCCTCTTCCTCAGATCTCACATCTTGATCTGCATCACTCAATTCAGGTTGTACATAATCACAGTTTACGTTTACGACAGAATCACCAGCTTTCAGTTGGGAATCATCAGCAGAATCCCCATCTACTTCATCACTTACTGCTGCCGACTGCTTCTCTTCGGTATCGGCATGAACAATCGATGTAGCAAATTCATCACTTGCATCACATTCATTATCAATATCTGGGTTCACCTGTTTACTAGAGTGCACAAGGCTCCGCTCCAACATCAGCCTCTCCACTTCATCCATGGCGTCGTCCTCTCCATCGCCACTAAATCCCACCGAGTTCCACTTAGACTGAATCTTGGCCATATCCTCTACCTTGTCGTCGACACTCGACACCAGTCCATCGACATCATCATTCCTATCCTGCTTGCTCTTGACACTGTCCTTCGCAACATCAACGCTCAGCTCTTCATCCAGGTTAGACATCCCTACAGAGGTCAAACCTTGCTCCTCATGGCTTATTTCCTGCTCATCACGCACAACATGTTCAGCGACCACCAATTCATCATCACAAGTTCCAGATTCATCATGACACATATCGCCAATCGAATCCTGTCCCTCTGCATCCACATTTTCATAATCCGCACCTTCTCCCTCGAGATCCACGCTCTCTTGTTCAACGTCTGGTTGATCCACGTCGTGCTTCACGTCTTCGTCATCTAAACCCTCTGCCGCCTCCGAGGTCTCACTAAAGTAGTCATCCCTCGCCTTTTCTAGCGCGAGAGCGATCGCAGCCCCATCTACAGCTGAATTCTGCGATTTCGGAGGTCGTGCAACAGCTTCGTTGCTATTCACGGACGCCTTGGACGTTCCATCCGGGAACAGCGAACTTGAGCCATCATGCAGATCCAATACGGCATCCCGCAACCGTGACTCCACCTTTCGCAGTTTTTCCACGATCTCAGGAGCAATAGACGCGTATTTCTGCATCCATCGGAAGTCATTCAGAAGATTATCATCTCCACCGGTCGAACCATGTGCTACAAGCAGAGCATTCAGGAACTCGGCGTTCATCAAAACTTCTTGCTCAACCGACTCGACCTTAGCCAATTCACGCGCATTTTCTACGCGCACGCGCGTCAGTTTCTCCTCTTCGTCGAACACACTAGCACGAAGCTCACTCCACTCCATAATACCACAGCAGGCAGTCAGCTTCTGATAGAGCGATTGCACTTCAGCAGTTAGGGTTACTATCTCCTGACGGGTAGCAGTGAAGTCCTTTTCCATGTTGGCGATGTTGTTTTCATCTGGCTGGAGCGCCGCAGTGCGCTCTTCAAGATCCTTCAGCTTACTCTGCAACTCACCAAGATCTTGGAACTTCACGTTTTCCACAGCGCGAATCTTCTCACGGACAGCGGCGACAGCAGCCGTCAATGTCTTGTTCTCGGTCCGGAGTTCCTCAACTTCGCGTTCTTTCATTTCAGTTCGTCGCTGGTAAGACACTTCACGCTTCGCGCGGTCCTTCTCCTCTTCCTGCAGCTGACGCTCAAGCTGACGCTTTTCCTCACGCAAGGATGCCATCTCATCACTGAATTCGTCCGATCCCTTTGCAATAACAGCGGACTTGTGGTATTGCTCCTTCAGTTCTTCACGAAGCTGCTCCACAACGGATTCTAGCTCCTTAATTTGTGTTTCATGCTCCTTGACCTGGTTATCCAGTTCCTGAGCAGTGGCGCTATCAGCAGCGGCTTGCTTCACGGTCAGCTCGTATTCGGCCTGGAGGCGTTCGAGCTCGTGCGCCGTACGACGGTGTGTCGCGTAAAGCGCATCGAGGTGATGAGTGATAGCTTCGTCATCGCTCATCTCAACATCTTCTGCCACTGCGTTTTCTCCCGAGGCGTTTGCGGCTTGTACCAACTCTTCCAGAATACGCTTGAGACGGGACTGCAGTTGCTGCTCACGGTGCTGAGACGTCTTCAGTGTTGTCGTCAACTCAGTCAATTGGTCGGTCAGTTCTGAACGGGCAGCTTCCAGTTCCTTGCTCGACTCAGCCTTTAGCGACTTCACATCGGCGTTCAGTTTGTCAATGGTGTCCTCCAGGTCCTGCTCGCGAGCACGAGAGCTCTCCCGCTCCTGATTGAGTTTCAGAGTGAGCGAGTCGATCTGAGAGACGTATCGGCCCTGCATCTCCTCCTGAGCCATAGCCATTTCAACAAGGCGCTGTCGGTTGGCCTCGTCAGACTGCTTTGCATCCTTGAGCTGTGTCTGCCTCTCATCAAGAGAACTTGACACCACAGCAAGCTCAGCACGAAGCTTGTCGACCTCGGACTGCATCTGGCTCTTGATAGCAACCAGTTCTTCCTCCTTTTCTGCGGATGCACCACCAATGTTTGCCTCCATCTGGGAAATTTCACCCTCCAGACTAGCCTTCGCCTCTTCAAGCTCCAGAATCTGGGCCGTACACTCATCAATCTTGCTGCGGGCCTCCTTTATCTCTTGCGTAAGGTTCGACACTTCACGCTGGTGTAAAGCTTCCTGATTCTCCAGTTCCTTCTCCAGTTCGGCAATTGTCGTCTTAGTTGTTTCAAGTTCAGACTTAGCATCTTCAAGCTCCGAGATGCGTTCCTCGAACTTCGACTTCATCGCCGCGAACTCGGTCGCGTGCTCCAGGCGGAGGTTCGTTTCCGTGTTTAATGTAATACGCTCGTGTTCAATCTGCGCACGCTGGATCTTCTCAAGCAGGTCATTCTTTTCATCCTTGAGCGCAGCCAGTTCGTCTTCAAGAGCATCAAGGTTACTTTTCTCCACGAGAGTGTCGCGGAGTTGACGCATTGCCTGCTCCTTGTCCGCGATTTGTTGCTTTAGTTCACTAATCTTCTCGTCGTAGTCACTGGAAAGTTTGGTTATGGTATCCTCCATGATCACCTTCTGGCTTTCCTTTGCAGCGTTGAACTCCTCCGTCATTTCCTCCAACTCTTGCTTCAGTTCATCCTTCTCAAGCTGGCTCTCAAGAAGCAACTTCTCCAGCTCATTGCGTTCTTCAGTGCTAGCTGCAGTGAGGGCAGCCTGCTTCTTCATTTCATCACCATTTTGGAGTGCCTGAGCCACACGCTCCATCTCCTTGAGTTTCAGCTGTGCAATGAATAATTCGTGCTCCTTGGTAGCCTTCACACGACGAACAGTTTTCGCCTCACGCTTAGACAGGTCCAACATCTTGGCGGAAGCCGTTTCAATGCGCTTTAAAGTTTTCGTCAGCAGGCCCACTTGAGTTTGCTTCGCCTGTAGCTCCGACGTCAACTGACGAACCTTCTTCTCCTTCTCACTCTCTAGGTTGCGAATTTGCTCGCGCACCTCCGACACCTCCTTCTTCGACTTACGTACCAACTCGTTCTTCTCCTCATTCTCAGCCTTTTCGCGTGCGAGCAGATTCTCCAACAGAGAGTTCTTGCCCTGTGCAACACCCATCAACTTGCTTTCCTCTTGCAGCTTCTGCATGAGTTCTAAACGCTGTGCTTCTTTTTGCTTCTCAGTCTCGGTCAGGGTGGAGCGAAGTTCCTTCAACCTAGCCTGGAACTGTTGCTCCTCGCTAGTAAAACGGCGCTCCACTTCAGCCTTGGTCGTAGCCAGAGCCTCAAGTTCCGCCACAGAACGGGCGAGGCGCTGGCGCAGCTTGTCATTCTCCTCCTCCCTGTCCGCTGAGCTGCGGCTCAGGCGCTGACCAGTTTCAGCCCTCACTTGCGTCATAGTTTCCTGCAACGTCTTCGTGGCCTCCTCGAGCTTCTTTTGCTTCTTGGCGAGCTCCGAAAGTTGATCATCGAACTTGCTGGACTTCTCCTTGTTGCTGTTCGTAATGTGCTCAAGCTTCTCCTCCATCAACGCGGCTGCGCTGCGTTGCTGGCTTTGCAACGCCTTGTTCAATTCGGTACGGGCATCAGCCAGCTCGTCACGCAGCGTAGAGTTAGCCAGTTTGGCATCCTGAAGCTTTTTCTCTTGGCGGTCTAACGCGTTCGAGAGTTGCGCCAGATCCTCCTTGCTCTGCGTCTGAGCATTTTGCAGTGACAGCAGATCGCTCTTACGCAGTGACGAGCTCTGCAGACGCTGGATATCATCCGTCAGGTCATTCTTCAAAGTCGCGAGGCTTTCTTGGCGCTGCGAAAACGACTGCTTCTCCATATTCTGCACCTTCTGCTCCATCTTCTCGGCCATACGAATCACATTCTGCGATAGGCGATCCTCCATTTCGCGGAACTCCCGAGTAAGACGAATGCTCAACAGGTTCTCCACAGCTTTCATGTCCACCAAGCTACCCATCTGGCGATGCATTAGCTGCACCCTGTCGGCAAGCTTGAACAGTCCCTGTTCCTGTTTCTGTCGGTTCGCGACAAGAGCCTCAATGTTGTCCTCTAACGTCGAAATCTTCATGGTTGCGGACGACATCGACTTGACTCGAGAGCCGAGTTCCGTCAGTTCGCGATCCACGCTCACTTTGCGGCCCAACAGATCCGCACTATGCTCTTCGAGGCGAGCGATAGCAGCGGCGTTGGCCTGAACACTGGCAAAAATCTTTGGGTCTGAGACTGAAGGAGCATTGGCAGACGGATGGGAATTAGCAGACACCAACACAGCATCGCGCAGCTCCGACATTTGCGCGCTGAGCGAGGATGTCTGTGTCGTCAAACCGGCTACGTCCGTTCGTAGATCCGCCACCTTCTTGTCTACAGCACCATTGCGCGAAGCAAACTGGGTCTCCAGACTCTGCTTGATCTCGTCAATTACGTGGCTTGGGATGTCGCTGGGAATGTCGGCATCCGGCACGCGAATACGAGGTCCCATACTGGCGCCAAGTGAGCGCGCGTGTGGGACGCGGCCATTAGCACCAAGCGGACGACGGAGTCGAGAGGCAGACACGCCGCTCATGGAGCGCGTCTCATCCAGATCATAGCGTGCGCGCGCGGCTCCCAAGTCGCCGATGGATAAGCCACCAGGGCCTGCGGGGCCGGCTGTGGCACGATGTTGCTGCAACATGGCGGCCGTCAAGCCGCCACCTCCAGCGATACCCACGTGTGGGCGACCAGAGCTGCTAGCCACACTGCCATGTCCCGAGTCGAGTCGGGATCGACCCAGTCCCTGGTTGCTGGACATGGATCCAGCATCGTCGTCGCCTCGGATGAATGCCTTGGGACGAGCAGACGAGCGCGAGGACATGGAGCCTGTGTCGTCGTCTCCTCGGATGAAAGCCTTAGGTCTGGCCGACGAGCGAGAGGAGATGGAGCCGACGTCGTCGTCTCCTCGGACGAAGGCCTTGGGGCGGGCAGACGCGCGTGACGACACAGAGCCGCTGTCATCGTCCGCGCGGATGAATGCTTTGGGTCTGGCTGAAGCTCTGGACGACGCGGAACCAGCGTCGTCTTCCGGACGGATGAAAGCCTTGGGACGGGCTGAAGCTCTGGACGACACGGAGCCGCTGTCGTCGTCCGTGCGGATGAAAGCCTTGGGACGGGCGGACGTGTGTGAGCCCATGGAGCCCGTGTCGTCGTCCCCCCGCACGTAGGCCTTAGGCCGCACGGAGCCGTGCGAGCCCATGGAGCTGGTGTCGTCGTCTCCGCGGATGAAGGCGCGCGGGCGCGCGGAGCCGCGTGAAGACGTCGAGCCGGCGTCGTCTTGGGCGCCGATGAAGGCGCGAGGCCGCGCAGATGCGGGGGAGGAAGTCACCGACACATCGGGCGCACGCACTTGCGGCTTGTCGCCGATCTTGCGCAGGAGCTTGAGGTTGTTGTTGGTCTTCTCGATGATCGAGGACAGGTCCGAGTCCCAGGACGCGCTCATGGCGACGCGCCAAAGGAAGAGTGCGGCGCTTGGCGAGAAACGGCCTCACACCGTCCAGTTGTGCGCAATGTCTGAACGTGCCCCTCGAAATGCAGGCGCGCTTGTCTATGCACCCGTCTCTGCCGCTTCGATTGTGGATGCTGATATTGTCTGCGATAGATGATGGTACGATGCCATTTCATTGTGCTGTTTACCTGTTGTATCAGCTAGACCTGTTATAGATATAGATTTTGACTCAAGAAGATTGATGGTTTGTTCAGGCTACTATATATCACGGGTTCAAATTTTGCTTGTCAATTTCAGCGGTTGCAGCGGTTGCAGTGTCTGTAGACCACAGCTGTAGCTGCAAAACTTGTGCAAACTACAAGTCGAACAGTGTCTGTTGCACTGAAGCGAAAGTGTTGTACGCGAAACACGAGCAACACAAACGTCAGCGTCGGAATGATGGATGGCGGCGACAGCCCCGAACTGGACTTGCCATTTGGGTAGGAAACAGTCGGAATGGATCAGATACCTTCCCAAGGTGCAGCAACAGCGCCAACAAGTGGCAAATCTTGCCATCAACAGACTTTGCCATCATCTCCGTCTTCTAACGAGTCTTCACGATTTTTTCGGCGTCGCATTCAACGATGCAGCGTTCGACGGGCACGTGGTCAAGTTGACAGCGTGTGAGTTCTACAACCAGCAGTCGACGCCTTCGTGGCGTCTTCCTGACCATTTCGGCGTGATCGTGCTGACATGTTGTATTTTCAACACGTCGAGAGACAGTCTCCGAAACGACCTCTTTATACGGAACAATCCCCTGTACAAGAGACTTCGAGCCACTACCAGAACATGAGCACCAAGGGCAAGTGGCTCACTCTCGACCAGAAGTGTGAGCTCATTGCGCAGCACCGACTCGAGCCGGTCACCAACTATACGCAGCTGGCGCAATGGGCCAAGACGCAGTTCGACTTGTCGGTGGCCCCCACACGCCAGACCATCCGCAACATCGTCCAGGCGGCCGCAGACATTGAAGCGAAGCGACTGAGTGGTAACTTCAGTACTAAGGGCCGCAGTCCGTGCGTGCGCTCGCAGGAGCTCGAAGATCAGCTGGAGCTGTACGTCAAGGAGTGCAAGGAACGCGAGGTGCGACTCACGCGGCGATTGCTCAACACTCGAGCGCGCGAGATCCTCGACTCGATGGCCAATGCACCGACACACAATCTGTCTGTAGGTTGGCTCACGCGCTTCATGAAGCGGCACGGACTACGGTTCCAGAAGGACAGAGAGGATCTGACCGACCAAGTGGTCACATTAACGGACGTTCAGAGTCTACAAGCACCTGTTCAGTTTAAAGAAGTTGACCCGGAAGTGGAGAAATTGCGGGAAAAGGCGACCAAGAGGCTACGGGAAATCGAGAAGGAGGCCAGGGAAATTAGAAAGTATCTGCGCAATCTCGATGGAGCGATTAGCACGCAGCGGGCGTGAGGGCGCGGGAGTTCTTAGTGTTGTTAATGTATTTTGTCCTAGATCTGTGACGACTGTAGTCGCAGTCGAAGTCCACTGCATCTTCGATATCGCTCAAAGTGCTGGTGTACACGCTGCGTGTGGTGAGATGTCGCCATGGCGCAATACGATGTCAATAGTATATGTTCTTGTCCTTCCTCCAGGAAATATCCAATCTGCTCAAATAAAAGCACATGTGAGAGCAAGTCAAATGCAACTGATCAACTGTCTACCTTACCTCGATCATAGGTGCGTCTTCATTGCACTCGCTCAGCGCCACCGGGTAGTCCAATACACTTGCCAATTCGTTCTCTTGCACTAGCCTCGACTTGTTCATATCCGTCATACTTAACCGCGCATTTGCAGTGTTCACAGTGACGGTTGCTAGGTGAAGTGTCCGCTTTGCTAATGGAAACTCGCTGTGCAAAGTGTTGCCGAGTACCAGATCGCCCGTGAGCTGGTACTCTGCTGGTGTCTCGAGTCGCCTACCAACCGAGTGCAACGCTATCAAACATGCTGGTAGTTGGAGCAAACCACTGGCCACGACTACGTCGCTCGTGAAGCTCAAGCGCCATGTTGATGGCAGGTTGGACAGCAGCACACACGCCTTAAGACCGCAGAGTAGGAACAAAACTTCGCCGAAGAAGCTCATCGATTCCGGCTGCAGACCGAACTCTACTACGAACGCGTGTAGCTCGTCAGCCGGACGAGTCGCCCACCACTGCCGCTCCAAGTCTCGAAATCGTTGGCACACCTTCAGCTTGGTGCACATTTGACGATGCCCATCTTTCCAATGGTCTCTCTGACACGCCTTCGAACAGTATGCCACCCACTTGCATTGAGAGCACCGAGACAACGTCTTGCTTGTGGTTTGGCATGCACTGCACACACTCGACGGCATGGTTGGTCTGCGCTATCTATTCGCAGTACTCTCTATACGGAACCAATCCCCTTTATGAATCTGTAGACGAATGAAGAAAGCAATGTGGATTACTTAGTATAAAAGAGTCAAACCGCCTTGTCATTACAGAGCGCCCTGTGCAGATCAAGACGGCCGACAGGTGCTGGTCTAATAGTACGTGTTTACCTCGAGCCAGCCTGGGTAGCGGATCATTTGGCCCGTGTCCTTACGGATGACGCTGCGTGATGTGGAACGCATGAGGAACTTGCGACCTTCGTCCAACATAAAGAGAAAGATGGAGAACGGTAGCGCCGGGAACCAATGCACTAAACGCATACTCTCCGTGCCGAGTACCGTGTGTGTGAATCCCGCGTACGCGATGACAGCACTCAGCATGAACTCGAACATGAGGCCGAAGTTGAGCACGCTGTTCATCATGCCCTGTGATACGATCGACAGGTAGCGCGTCTTGCAGATCATCACGTTAGCCCACTGCATCTCCACTACAGCGACGAAGAATGCAGTCTGGGCTATGGACAACGCGCTGTACTGCATCATGCGTGACATGACGTTCACGTAGGTAGTGTTGCCGTCGCGACGAGCGAAACCAGCGTGGTAGTCCAACACACACTGTGAACCAGTACATGTCGTGCCATCAGCCTTTGTGATTTTTTCGAAGCTCTTGCCCACCTTGTACGATTTAGAGTCCGAAAGAGTAAACGTTGAAGTCGTCATTTTGCCAGTTGAGTCCACGGCAGTCACTTTCTGTCCACCGAAGGCGTCACGAGCCCCTGAAAGGGCCGAAACTTCTCCTCCCGTACTGGTGTCGTCAGTGATTGCCCACACCGTCAACGGTTGGAATGTGGTGAAGATCTCCAATGAAATGCTACTTACTAGACCAGGAATACCGGTCTTTGTCGTATCGTACTCAAAATATTGCATGTCGAAATACGACGAGCGTCGAGATGCCATTGGGTAGTACGGGCGAAATTCTAGCGAGTATGCCGCTTCCATTGACTGGAAGCTGACTACAGGGGTTGCAGTGTAGTCTTCATACGTTTTAGGATGCTCACGATCATAAGTGGACGGCTTTGAAGAATCAGTGTCAAGGTTTTGCAGAGGAAATTCGCAATCGATCACTTTGCCACCTCCGGTCGCATCATAGAAAATGTACGTGTCGAAAATATTACCTCCAGTTGGAATGGTGTCGTTATACTCTTTTTGACAATCCGGTGCTCCGTCATTCGCTCCAGTTAGTTTTCCGAGAGGAATTAGCTCGCCATCACTTTTGTATTTACCTCCAGCAGTACAGTAGTGGCCACCTTCGGTTCGACACCACAGCACTTGCTTTCCGAAACGATCGTAAAAGCCAAGATTGGGTAATATCTTCGGTGGGTACCCGAAGTCGTTCATCACAGCCAAGAACGTAAACATACCAGCACCAGCCTCAATAATACCAACCAACGCGTACGCGAAGAAAACCAACTTCTTCGTCACTAGGTGTTCCACTTCAGCGTTGCGTGGTGCACGCAGCATGATGTCATTCTCAGCGCTTTCATATGCCATGGCGATCGAAGGAATCATATCGGTACCCAGGCAAATCAACAGCATCAGTACAGTAGTTAGCGGCAGCGGCAGACGGACTGTAGCGTACAGCAAGAACGGCACTAGCTCTGGAATATTAGCAGCCAGAGCATAAGCGATTGACTTCTTTAGGTTGTCAAAGATAATACGACCTTCTTCAACTCCACACACGATCGAGGCGAAGTTATCGTCAAGTAGAATCATATCAGCAGCTTCCTTTGATACAGCAGAGCCCATGATACCCATAGCGATACCGATGTCAGCCTTCTTCAGAGCTGGAGAGTCGTTCACACCATCACCAGTCACAGCAACAATCTCCTTACGACGCTGACAGTTCTCTACGATAATCAGCTTCTGCTGCGGAGAAGTTCTTGCGAACACAATTTGCCTGTGATCTAGAATGCGATCCCATTCCTCTTGCGGGGTATCCAAGCTGATTGTCCATCCAGGAACGACAATAGCTGGAGCTGTTTTCGGGTCGATCCAGCCGTTATCGCCTTGCGTGAGCCCACGCTCAGTATTTTCTTCCTCGATATCTTCACTGGTGGGCCCCCACAAAATTCCGACCTTATGCGCGATAGCCTTTGCGGTGATCGGGTGATCACCTGTGACCATGATAACGCGAATTCCGGCTGTTTTACACTTCGCCACAGCAATTGGCACCTCAGGACGCGGTGGGTCGATTAGTGCCATCAAGCCAATGAAGCACAACGGCTCCTCCACCTTCGAGTCAGGCTTTGGCGTTGCTTCGTAGTCGACATCTTTCTCACCAAGGGGGAAGTTCGGGTTGTCTGTGCTGAACTCGTAGTCTGCCCGGTAAATGGTGGGGTCGAGGATCTTCTGAGCGAAACCAAGCACACGCATTCCTTTCTTCGATAGGGCCAGCTGAGCAGCTTCGACTTCAGCAAGGCGCTCGGGGGTCATTGGGACCTCTTCACCTCCAATGAAGACTGATCCACAACGAGCAGTAATTCGTTCAGGAGCACCCTTCATCACCATCAAAATCGGCTTGCTGTCGTCATTTTCTTGTTTGTGTAGAGATAATTGGTATTTATTCTTCGAGTTGAAAGGTATTTCCTTGATCTTCGCGTTTTCTTCGCGGAATTCAATGATGTCCTTCTTGTCGTGGCAAAACTTGATCATAGCAGACTCGGAGGCATCTCCAATCGTATCCCATGCCACTTTCTCCATAGTCGTTCCGTTTCCCATTGACACTGTTTCCTTGAACGCTTTGCGTTTACCACGCGCTGCCAAACCATCAGAACCAACCACTTTTTCATACTTGGAGTCTTCATCAAAGACAGCGTTGTTGCACAGAGTTGCACAACGCTGTAGTGCTTGGAATGACGGAGCCTTCAGGTCATAGTTACCAATTGGGGTGATAGAGCACTCAGCGTCGAAGATCTTGTTGTCATACACAACATGAGCAACAGTCATGACATTTTGCGTGAGCGTTCCTGTTTTGTCCGAGCAGATGCAACTCGTGGAACCCAGAGTCTCTACACCTTCCAGGTTCTTCACCAGAACCGACTTGTGCGCCATGCGGTTCGCAGCAAGACTCAAACACACAGTGACCGTAGCCAAAAGCCCTTCAGGGACATTTGCAACAATGATGCCGATCATGAACACCACATTCGTGACGATATCAGTTTTGAGGAAGATACCAATGATGAAGAAGATAACTCCGATAACAACAGCCACCACCGCAATGATATGGACAAAGTGGTTAATTTCACGAGCAATGGGCGTCATGTTCTGACCGGTCGTTGTCGCTAGCTTCGCGATACGTCCCATCACAGTTTTATCGCCCACACGAACCACGACACCTTTGCCGGAGCCCTGTGGAATGAAAGTACCGAAGAAACATAAATTTTTGGTTTCGAGTGGGTTTTCATCAGTGCAGTCAGGAATACGCTTCAGCGGTTCCGGTTCACCAGTCAGACACGAGTTGTCTACTGTGAGGTCATCGGAGCATTCTAGCACGCGAATGTCTGCAGGCACTTTGTCACCGCCTTTCAGAAGGATAATATCACCTCGAACGAGTTGTGATGCCTCGATCTTCTGTGATTTTCCTTCTCGGATCACCGTCGTGACAGTCGGCATCATTTGTTTAAATGATTCCATCAAGTTGGAGGACTTGGCGTTCTGGAAGTACGAAAATGTACCAGTGATAATCACAACCAAAAACAGCACGATACCAAGGTACAAGTTGTTTGGGTCACCCTGTAGCCCGTAAATAATGAGACAGAGAGTACCACCAACCCACAGCAGCAGACTGAACAGACCGGTCAGTTCACGGATGTACTTGACAATCTCCGGTGTCTGCTTGGGAGGCGTCAACCGGTTCAATCCTTCTGCCTCTAATCGCCCCTGAACATCGTGCTGGGTCATACCCTACATTTCGTCAAATAGATTGTACAAAGTCGAGATTAGCAACAACGACACTGAATAGAGATTCCTGGTTTGCATCAACGTAGTAGGAACTTACGTTGACTGGATCTGAGCCGAGCTCAGCGAAGATTTCGGCCGGGCTCTGTTTGTGCTCTTCCATCACAAGCTCGCGTTTAGCATCATCCTGGTCGTCCTTCCCCTTGGCTGTTCGATTTTTCCGACCCTGTTGCCGCATACGCATCTCGGTCGTCACCGCGACGATGTCTGCGGACGACAACCGAGGGTGCGAGTCTCGGCTTGTAGATCCCGGCATGGTAAACTTGGACTTAGTCACTCACGTACCCTGTAAGCTTCTCTTCTTTCTCAACTTTTCAAGCTTCCAAATGGAAAGTGCTGCTCGAGGGTCGCGCACCTGGATCTCCTTTGGCAAATTAGGTTGATGCCTGCAAAGCGACGGTAGTTTCATGCTGCAAGTGCTTGCTTCCAGCGACCTTTCCTGCATCCGTTGCTCCTAGAAAGCGAAACCACTTCGGGTGGAAGTGAGATGTTGCAGCACTCACCTTCATTGATGGACCATTTCAAGGATCAATTGTGTCGCCCCGCTCAGCTACCGAAATGACATTGCTGCTAGGCAGTGCAGACAACTGTGTTGAAACAAATGTCCATGTGACCAACTGCTATTCATATCGACACCATCTATGCTGACTTGACGTGCTCAATTTCACCAACTACGAGCTCAAGGAGGCCACTCATCGCTGCTAAAAACTGCTCGCCAAACTCCTCATCAGAAAATCTTAACGAAGACTTGCGTGCTGCTGATCGCATCTCAACGGATTCAATTGGAGACTTCTCCATCAGCAACAACATCTTGTCGGCATACTCGTCTGCTGTGAGCGCCAGACACCCCGTCTCGAGCTTCACAATATCGGCCTTGGGGCCACCGGAGTTGTTCGCAACCACAAGCATGCCTGCTGCCATCATCTCCACGTTACTGATACCAAAATGTTCGTTGTACATGGTGTGTACGCCAATAGAGCTCGTCGCGAGGTATCGCTTCAGCTCTGCAAAACTCGCATTCACCACAAAATCTACGCGGTCCGCAATACCCAATTCTTTGGCCTGTTGCTTGAGTGTTTCCACACGAGCTTCGTCGTCGGCATTTCGACAGCTACCAAGTAGCACCAAGCGGAAGTCGCTAAACTTGGTCTCCATCTGGTCTTTATACTTTGTCAGCAGCACATTAAAAGACTGCAGTTGCAAAAGTTGGTTCTTCTCCGGTCTAAACTGAGAGACGGAGAGTGCAATTGACTGGCGACCTTCCAGACTGAAGCTCATGTACTCGCGCATGGCACCACACGGCGGATACACAATCGTGGGAGCATTACCCCAGAGCTGTTTAATGTGGTTGTACGTCCACGTAGAATTCACCATCACCGCGTCCGTGCAGTATTTGCCTACCACGCTATAGGCACCTGCGAAGAGCCGGTAATAAATATACTTGGCTGTGGATCTGGACGAACTCGCGGCGATAGCCGCGTCATTATTGAACCCTGCGCCGCGCTGCTGGACCTTGGAGATCATGTCAGTGGAGATCATCGGGTAGTGCACGTAGGCCACCACAGCACATGAGTACAGCAGACTAGCCACCACGTAGGAAAACGGGCAACCGGTTGTGTCCACCCATACACGTGGATAAAGTCCTTGTTTGGTACTCTGGTGTACGGCCTCTAGCGCCAATCGAACGTGTGCTACACTCTGCCACAACAGCGTGAAGCTTGGATAGCGACTAGGCTCAAGGACCTCGCGACTGGGCAGCGGTACGAGCGTCACGTATCGCTCCACGTGCAGCTTCTGGAGCATCGGTAGGTTAAACTCGTCGGTGGCTCTGGCCACCAGCTCTGCGGCTGAGAGTCCGTCATCACCTGCGTACAGAGCGATGCGCAGGTTAATGTCTGTCTTCTGGTAGCGCTGCACCAGCGCCAGTAGAGCACAATAGAGCACGCGCTCGCCGCCGCCCCCGCCGTTAGCATACGGGTGGAAAACGCCGATGGTGAGGGATTGTGGAGCAGCTTTTAAGGCGGCATTACGGGATAGAAGAAAGCCACGTCTTTTGGTGAAGACAGTGACAGCCAACGCGCTCAGGAGAACAACTAGCGGCGACAGGAAGAGCGTGAGTAGCGACGACAGCGCGGGTAGCATGTTCGCTTGGATGCGCACAAGAGTGAATGCGGAGATCGCCACGTAGATGGGTTAATTGTGTGTACCACATGCTGTGATACGTGCTACATTTTACGTTGTTGCGACCTTGCCACGACATTTTGTTCCTCTGCGTCTGCCTCTTGCGCAACTGGGCAGTGTCATTCATTGCTCACCGTCTTGCAGTCGTCCCCAGTTACACCCGATCTCTAGCGAAAAGGTCTGCACGGCAGTTCTGAATCGCTGTCGCGAAGGAAGGACGCTCTACACCTACGTCCCCCGTCGCAGTGATCGGCTCGTCGCCTCCTCTCATTGCCTTTTCTGCAGTTTATGGAGAAGATAACCTCGTCACGGTACCGCAGCCACAGCGGCCGTTCGCGTCGACATTCGCAGTCTATGGTGCAATGGAGTTGGCTGCATGCCACGGCCTACTCGTCCGCCATCGTGGCGTCTGTTGCCTATATGCATAACCAACTAACACTCTACTTCAAGAGTCTCGACGCACAGCAGGTGAATGACGAACTGCTTTACAGCCTCGCGACGGTCGCGACCATTGGAAGCGAACAGCTTGATGGGCTACATCACATGCTGTCGGAGCTGGCCTCCAGGCTACGTTGGTTGTTAGTGGTACTTTCGCTTGCGGTCTGGATCGGTACCCTCGTGCTCTCACGCCGCTACCACCTGCACTCACCACTACGCCGCGTAACCAAGCGACTCGGGATCTATGCAGACAAGATGCGCGAATGGCGACACAAGCACAGCAAGACTAGACCTACATGTCACCGCAATAAGCACCACCGCCACCGATCGACGAACCGTGAGAACTGGAACGAGGGCGATTTGGAGATCGACGAAAACGACTTGTTGATCGTGTCGTCGTTGTCTCCTGAGCCGCGGCTCCTCTCCAATATGGAGAAGCAATACCGTGATGCTGAAGTTAGTAGTAACAGCGGTCGTGATAGGATTCGTGGAATGACTGAAGACAAGGGCGAAGGCAAGATTATTCGAGCCAACAGCAAAGGCGATCTCGGTGGCAAGATCGTGCTGCACCCAAGAGAAGGTGCCCAGGGCGGACGTCACCAGAGCAACCAGATCATTTCGGACGACCCATACGTGAGCCGGATTCACTTCCAGATTCAGTACGACCCAATGGAGAAGGAATATTATCTCCAGGATCTCGGCAGCACGACGGGAACATACATGTTTCTCAAGCCAGACGCACCAAAGCGTTTGCACGTGGACGACCGTGTGAAGTTAGGCGACACGGAGTTCGAAGTGTCGGCAATCGATGAGAATATCACTACTGGCATGCCATTCCTGCGGATCTGCTTCACCGATGGTCCGCTAACCGGTATCTGCCAGACCATTGGCAAGACGTCCGTGACGCTGGGGCGACATTCGACCAACGCGTTGTGCATCACGGAGGACGACTCGATCTCAGGCAGACATAGCGTGATCTCATACTTTGGCAACGGCTTCTATATTACCGATCTCCACAGCACGAACGGAACTGCCATCCGTCTCAGCGCTAGTGGCAAGAAGAGTCGACGACGCTACCTCTTACACGGCGACGTGTTTGGCGTGGGGTCCAACAGATTCATGGTAGAGTACTCGCACCAGTTAGCAGCTCAGCGTTGACTCTCCCAGCTCATGCGGAAAGCTCAGGAAGAGGACGACACTGCTATAGCTACTGCAGACGCATAGTTGTTTAACAAGGGTAATTCCTATTTAACTAGACTGAATATTTAGCGTGTAAATATGAACGGCAGCATTGCGTTGGCCAAGGTGATGGCATGCTTGCAAGCTGTGCTTTTAGCATGGTACAAATCACCTCTGCAATCAAATACTGTTTTCATAACCGGACTTGGGATCTGTTAACCGGAGGGAAACCTCCTTTAACACATATCGAAAGGTGGTCGAAGTACAGTTGACAACCAACCTACCGTTGGAAGCTCCACTGGAAGCTCATCGATTTATCGCCTCCCTGACGTCCACGAGACTACAATGACAACACCCAGCATGTCCAACAAAGAGATGGAGGCCAGTATCTCACTGCTGCATATGATGCAGCCGTCGGAGAGCACCACGGATGCTGTGGTCGCGAAAGGCCACGATGTGGATTCTGAGAAGGGGGACGTGCTGCTTAAGTCACTGATGGAGGTGGTGGCAAAACAGGCCTCGAATGAGCTATCCTTGCCACGCATAGCTGCCCACAAAAAGGTTCACCAACGGGGCGCGCGGCTAACTGCGCTGTCACGTGAGCTTACGCTAGAGGAACTGAGACCGCACTTCGGCCGGCCTATTGTGGAAGTGGCACGAGAGTTCGGCATATGTACCACGTTCCTCAAGAAAATCTGTCGCCGCTGCGGCATCAAGCGCTGGCCGCACCGGCAGATTCGTTCGCTGAACCGTACGATCGAGATGCTGGAGCAAGTTGAGTCTGTGGCAACGAATCTAGAGGAGAAGGAAAAGTACGCGATGCAAATCGAAGAGCTCAAGGAGAAACAGCGTGCAGTGATGGAAGACCCTGATGCCAGCGGTAAGTTGAAGCGCATGAAGAAATACACGGCTCCTAAGGGTGCTTCTGATGCATTGCCAATGCAGACTTACGCGCAACCTGTGACGACAGCTGATGGTGACGCAAAGAGTCTGTCTGCGCTTGCTGTCGCAGTGGACGCTGTTTCCAGTGTGTCAGACACTGAAGCCAGTGCGTCTGTAAGGATGATTCAGCTTGGTGCGATTTCGGGGTCATCTCCGCTGGGTGTGCAAATTCCCTTATCGGCATTTTCACCCTCTCCGTCTTCGTTGTCGACGCCAATGTACGCTTCCACTTCAAACCAGAAACCACTGGTATTGAAGATTTCTCCGAGCAATCACAAAATGGTGTTGGTGAGGACAAAGACCGAGGAGTGTCTTCGCAGCTCGTCAATTGGGTCGTTGAAAGAGTAATGCAGGAGTATAAGTAGCTGCTTCAACATCAGGCTATGACATCGTAAATATTACGACTATAAATGCAATATCTGAAAATGGTGTGCTTGCAAACCAAACTGAAAATGGAGTCAACGACAGCGGACGTGGCTGCAGAAGCCGAGCCCTCCGAGAGCGGCAAGCCGTTTTTCGAGTGCAATGTGTGCCTAGACACGGTGTCTAGCCCAGTAGTGACCCTTTGCGGTCATCTGTACTGGTGCGTGAAGCTTGAGACCTTCAATTGATTCCATCGCTTTGTGTCTCCTCCTGCTCTGACGCTTAGCGTTGTGTATTTGCTAGTTGGCCATGTCTGTATCAGGTGCGATGACTAGATGCCTTACTATTTAGTGCAGCTCCATTGACTTGCCGGATATACAGTGGATGCAAAACCATTCGGAGTGTCCCGTGTGCAAGGCTGGCATTAGCGAGGAGAACGTGATTCCAGTATACGCTCGAGGGTCTGAAGCTGTCGATCCGCGGTGCGCCAATTACTATGTGCGCTGGGCGTACTTGAAGAAGGTATGGACTAAAGTAATGTGGGCTTATGTGCAGAACACACTCGCAAGAGTCTCACAGCGGCATCCCCCACCGTCCTCGAGGGCAACGTCCAGACGCCGAGCAGCTCCGACGACGACGCCCGTACAATGTGCGTGTGTGAGGTTGTAGTGCGTCATGTGGATCTCGTTCATTTATGAGTACTCCGTTGTCTATTCTTGCCATGATCGCAGTTTGGGATCTTCAACGGAAATGGACAAGGCAATCCGTTCTCAATGTCACCGACTATTGGGTTCTTTCCTGCGCTTTTTGGAGTGCCGTATGTACGTATAATCGAACTAGATGAGTGTTGATCCACTGCTTACAATGTGTGCCTGGATATATCTAGCAACCACCTGCCCCTGTCACGCACCATCAAGATGGGACACCACTTACAGCTCAGGAGGCGCGCCAGCAGATGCAGCAAGCTTTTCTGTCCCGTTTTCTTTTGATCGTTGGTAGTCTCGTCATCCTCTGCCTCATCACATTCTAGCCCAGTACGAATAGTGAAGCGTATTCACATCAACTGACTTATTGCGCATTAATTAACTTGTTCGAAGCCTTCATCGAAATCATGCAATCCGAATTGCAACCATGGTTACGTGGACTCTTGAGCTCGTGCGTATCCGCCATTAGCTGTTGTTTCTTGTTCCTTCTCCAGTACAGCACACACATACTCCAAATTGCCAGCAATGGCATGCAGATCATTCTCAGTGGTAGCTGCCCACTCTGCAAACCGATCCAGTCCCTGCAGCACAAGATACATTGATCAATGCGCCACACAATAGCTCAATCAATCGACTCACGTACATCTAATGAGGAGCGAAAGCGTTTCTGTTCCGCCTTCCACTTGGCCGCGCGCTGATACAACTTGTTGACATTCTTCGAGTACGCGAGTGCCTCCTGCTCCACACTCCGCTGTTCCTGGATCGTCTCGTCCAGGCGCTTCACCAACAGTCGACTCTGCGCAGTCTTCAGCGCGTTAAGAGCCTCCGCCAACTGGACTTTGGCGTGCAGAGCGTCGTCACGGTGCTGTGCGAGCCGCGCTTCCGCCGCCTTCACCTCCGACGTCCTCGCACTCATTTCGGCAAATCTCACCGTCCATCAACCGAATGTTTACCGGTATTCAACGTCAACTGATCCCGATGGTTGTCCACAGTTGAGTTCGCCACGTGCATCACATCAAACGTCATGGCGCGCAAGAATGCCAAGAAAGTCAAGACGCCCGCAGCCTCCATGACGAAGGAGGTGGTCAACGCCAAGACTGAAGCGAAGAGGGAAGAGGAACCTGCTCCCCCTGCTACTGGAACGTTTGGATGGGTCCTCAAACTCGTTGCTGTGGCCGCGGCGGTGGCTGTGACGTATTATCTGCGTCAACTGGACATTGAGATTGTCCGCGCCGCCCACTACATCGCGCGCACGGATGTGAAGGAGCACCTGCGCTTCAACGTCACCTGTTCCCCTATGAAGGTGTGTTAGTAGCCCTGTCACTGTGCTAATAGTATTATGAATTGACTGTGTTGAGACGTTTTTGATGCTAGAAGTCCGCCCTCTTCGTACCCGGCTGCCACCAGGAGAACGAGACCATGTGTGGGCGTGCTCTGATCGACAACTTTGTGACGCCGGAACAGGTGACCCAACTGCGCGACATTGCAGAGATCGGAATGCAGAACCGCTCGAAACTTGGTGGCCCCACGATCATGGACATCAATACGGGATTTGTCCGCGACAGCGAAGGACTGGTAAATATCTACCAGCCTGAGAGGGAGTTTCCCAATGAGAACAAACCGGGTGTTAAGCGGTTCACAAAAAAACAGTTTAATCTGTATCGTGGGTAAGTGCTGATGTCAAGTTTGCAGGCGAGATTATAGTGTCTAATCGCTGATTGCTACCAGTGTTGTTGAGAAGATCCGCATGGCCTTGATGAAGGAGTTCGAACTGGAAGAATTGTATTTCTCGGCACCGACGTTCATCACTCGTATAATTGGTAACGACTCGTGGACTCCCTCTGAGATCCATGATGAGTACTGGTATGTATTACCATGTTTGTCAGGATTTACTTCACGCTTACTCATGAATTCTATATTGTAGGCACCCACATGTGGATAAGGAAAACACGAAGCACTACGACTACTCTGGATTGCTGTACCTTGCGGACCACGGCGGAGAATTCACTGGCGGACTGTTCTCGTTCATCGATAAAAACACAGAGACGGTTATTGAGCCCGCTCGTGGCCGCCTCATGATGTTCACGGCCGGATCAGAAAACCGCCACGCTGTGCGCAAGGTAGAGACTGGTACGCGCTACGTGCTTAGCCTGTGGTTCTCCTGCGATGAACGCAAACAGTTCCACAACTTTCTGGATGGAGAGATGCACAAGCACTTTAGACGCTCGTAGAGGGAAACTGGCATGTAATCAGTGGTGAATCGACAGATTTTTACCTTGGTCATTTAATTTGGTTGCTTCGCATCGCCGGAGAATGGCACTAGCGACATGGCAAGGGAAATGAATGCGCCGCGTAGGTGACGATCGCGCTTCTCAGCCTCTGCCCTCGCCATTTGTATCGCGTGCTCACGGAATTTCTGCATGAGCCGCCGACGTCGCTCGTTCGATGGGATACAGTGACAGACCGTGTAGACTGAATTCGTGCGCTCAAATACCAAGGTACTGAGATCATCTGTTGCTGGCGGTGGGTGCCACCGAACCTGTCGAGTGCCTGGGTGATAGAAGTAGTGCTTTCCTGTGGTGTCATCGCAGTACTCTGTCCATGGAGACGGGAGCTCCCGAATCATCGAGGCACTTCGGAAGCCGAAGCAGAGCTCACACACCACATCGGTTGCTGCATCTGGCGGATTGTAGAAACACGAAAGCGCTCGGAATACTTCAGGATGCTTGTCCTTATCCGTAGCAACACGTCGCCTCTCTATCGACCCCTTTCGACTGCCACGACGGTCGTCTCCTTCGTCGTCGTCTCTGTCTTCTATCCCTGCAAACATCAGCGCAGCAACGTTCGAAGAAGTTGTGCTGTTGCTGACAGCGCCATCACATATCCCTTGGTTCTGCTTGCGAGTCTCCGCAGCGAACTTCTTCCGGAAAATCTCCTGTCTGCGGTCGTAGCGATCGAAGGCGATCTGCAGCTGCTGGCCGATGTGCTGAGCCTCGTCGAACATCTCCGCCGAGCTGTGCATCGCCGTGGTGGCCAAAGTATTGATAGCCGAGGACGCCACTTGAACACTCTCGACACTTCTCGATGTAACTATGTTGAAGTGAACTGTCCAATGAGCGACCCCGTCCGTTCGAATCTCCCTTGACTTGAATTCAGTATGCAATCTCCGACTAAGTACGATCGAAAGTTCCAGCATCATCTCGATTGCCAGCCAAGAAACGTCCGTTTGCTTTGAAGCGCACAAGTAAAGCAAGACACAAGAGTGTAGATCACAACCAAGATGAACCCAGCAGAATTTACGGACAAGACGAACGAGTACCTGCGCAACGCACAGGACATGGCAGAGGAGCTCGGCCACTCGCAGCTCACACCACTGCACGTGGCCTACGCGTTGTTCGACGATAAGAACGGTACGGCCAAGCGTGTGGCCGACCTAGTGCACGGAAACGTCGCTGGCTTCCATCAAGATGTAATGCTGCAACTGAAGAAACTGCCGAAGCAGACTCCGGCACCTGACACTGTCAGCGCGGACTCGGCGCTCATGAAGATGCTCAAGTACGCGCACAAGATGCGCAAAGACATGAAGGACACGCACTTGGCGGCTGATCATTTGGTCATGGCACTGTACAACAACTCGCAGGTCGCCAGTCTACTCAAGAGCAACCAAATGGACGAGAATCAGATCAAGGACGCAGTGCAGAAGATCCGAGGCGGTCGACCGGTCACCAGCGCAGCAGCGGAAGAGAACTACGACGCGCTTAACAAGTACGGCCAGAATCTGATTGAGCTGGCTGAGGCGGGCAAGATCGACCCTGTCATTGGTCGAGACGAGGAGATCCGACGTGTCATTCGCATCCTCACGCGCCGAACCAAGAACAACCCAGTGCTGATCGGTGAGCCTGGTGTGGGTAAGACCGCTATCGTGGAGGGATTGGCACGCCGTATTGTGGTGGGCGATGTGCCCGAGTCGCTCAACTGCAAGCTGATCAGTCTCGACATGGGCGCTCTGATCGCTGGTGCCAAGTACCGCGGTGAGTTTGAGGAGCGACTGAAGGCTGTGCTGAAGGAGGTGAAGGATAGCGACGGCAAGATCATCCTGTTCATCGATGAGATGCATTTGATTCTCGGTGCTGGAAAAACGTCAGGGGCTATGGACGCTGCTAACTTGCTGAAACCTATGCTTGCGCGAGGTGAGCTGCGCTGCATTGGTGCGACTACGTTGGACGAGTATCGTGAGCACGTGGAAAAGGACAAGGCATTTGAACGTCGGTTCCAGCAGGTCATGGTGAAGGAACCGTCAGTCCCGGATACGGTGAGTATTTTGCGAGGACTCAAGGAGCGATACGAAGGACATCATGGTGTACAGATCACGGATGCGGCTTTGGTCGCTGCTGCCAAGCTCGCTGACCGCTACATCAAGGAGAGATTCATGCCCGATAAGGCCATTGATATTATTGATGAAGCGTGCGCAAGTGTTCGTGTTCAGTTGGACAGCCAGCCAGAAGTCATTGATGAATTGGAGCGTCGACAGCTTCAACTTCAGGTGGAGGCCACTGCCCTTGCGAAGGAGAAGGACGCAATGAGCAAGCAGCGTCTGAAAAAGGTGCAAGAGGAACTGAACAAGATCCAGGACGAGTTGAGCCCATTAATTCTTCGTCACGAGGCGGAGAAAGCTCGCGTGAACGAGATCCGTCAACTCCGCGACAAGCTCCAGCACCTGCAGTTGAAGGCAGAGCAGGCTCAACGCATGCAAGATATTCAAACTGTGTCTGATCTCCAGTACTACGCAATCCCCGATGTGAAACGCCGTATCACCGAAGCAGAAGCAGCTAAGAAGCGCGAGGATGAAGACGAGACGCAGCACAAAATGGTCGAGGAAGTCGTGCGTGAAGACCAGATTTGCGAAGTGGTGGCTCGTTGGACGGGCATTCCAGTGTCCCGCCTAACATCAAGCATGGGTGATCGCCTCATGCACTTGGAGGAACGTATCCACAAGCGTGTGGTCGGTCAAGAGGAAGCAGTGAAGGCAGTGTGTGACGCAGTGCTTCGCTCGCGTGCAGGACTTGCTCGCACAGGGCAGCCAACCGGCAGTTTTCTGTTCCTGGGCCCCACTGGTGTTGGCAAGACGGAGTTGGCAAAGGCACTTGCGTACGAGCTTTTCGACGACGATAAGCACATGGTTCGCATCGATATGAGCGAGTACATGGAGGAGCACACTGTCTCCAGACTCATTGGTGCGCCTCCCGGATACGTTGGCTTCGAGTCTGGCGGTCAGCTAACGGAAGCCGTGCGTCGCAACCCGTACAACGTGGTGCTGATTGACGAGATCGAGAAGGCTCACCCGAAGGTGTTAAACATTTTGCTGCAAGTCCTCGACGATGGGCGACTGACGGACTCGCACGGACGAACGGTCGACTTTGCTAACACGGTGATCATAATGACGTCGAACATTGGCGCAGAGCACCTCCTCTTCGAGAACCAGCTTTCACCGCGCGCGAGCAAAAAGATCAAAACGGAGAATGACTTCGTGACCACCGAGAGCGAGACCAAGCGGGAGTTCATGAAGCAGCGCGCCTTGGTACTGCAACAGCTCCGACGCACTGTTCGCCCAGAGCTACTCAACCGTCTGGACGACATTGTCGTGTTCGAACCTTTGGGACGCAAGGAGCTTCGTCAGATCGTGCTACTACAGTTTGACTCTGTTATCAACCGTCTGAAGGAGTCACAGATCTCAGTGAACGTGACGACGCCTGCGCTAGACGTGATCCTGGACGAGTCGTACGAGCCGCAGTACGGTGCACGACCCATTAAGCGATACATCGAGAAGCACATTGTGACCGACCTGAGTAAGCTAATTATCTCTGGCCAACTTCACGCCAAGACCCACGTGGAGATCACCGAGATCAGCGGCAAGCTGTCGTTCAACGTCTCGCAGGACTCGCAGGCCATGGACATCGACGTCGATATGGCCCCGTAAGAAGGGAGGCTCAGATCCAGCCACTAGATATTGCATCAGATTGATAGCGAAGTAGTGCGTAGTGTAAAATGTGAATACGTCCGTGATGCATTTTGGTTACATGTTGTCGTTGAAGTTATCAGTCGAACATGGCTACATTTTGACGTATTCCACACCAATCCCCCTATTACATCTTGAAGCATTGTCTTGTCAACATCGGCGCTCAAGTTCATTCCTGCATTCCGCTTGGTTCAGTGCACGTGTCCATCCTCTCCATTCCTAGCCCGCCATGGTACAATCCCGCAAGATCGTGTGCCAGAAGTTGTCCACCAACTTCCGCGAGTGCACAGCCATCGTGCCCTTCCACGTGCCGGCGCTCAAGCAAGGCGAGGTGTTGGTACAGACCAAGTACTGCGGCATTAACGCCTCCGACATTAACTACACCAACGGCGCCTATTTGCCAGGCGTGCAGCCACCTTTTGACTGTGGCTTCGAGGCTTGTAAGGACTATAACCACGTTCTATACTGTCAATGGAATCTAACGAGCATATTGATGTGATGCTGCAGTGGGCATCGTGCTAGAAGTCGGACCTGGTGTGACCAAGATCAAGAAGGGCGACGCTGTGGCTTCCACTTGTGAGTGACACAGTAGAGACTGCAATTATCCGTAAACTGACTGTCTCCTGACTGTTGACAGCTTATGGAGCCTTTACCGAACATCTTGTGGCCAAAGAACGCTTCCTCGTGAAGGTCCCTGCTGCCGTTCCAGAGGTGCTGCCGATCATTGTCTGTGGTCTGACGGCGTCCATGGCACTCGAATACGTCGGTCAGATGACGCACGGTGAGACGGTTCTGATCACGGCTGCGGCCGGTGCCACGGGTCAATTCGCCGTGCAGTTGGCCAAGCTTGCAGGCAACCACGTAATTGGCACATGCAGCTCGCCCGATAAGGTGGAGTATCTGCGCTCGATTGGCTGCGACCGTCCCATCAACTACCGTGAGGAGAAGGTATACGATGTGCTGAAGAAAGAGTATCCGCGTGGCGTGGATCTCGTGTTCGAGAGCGTGGGTGGAGAGATGTTTGAGGCGTGCGTGAACAACATCGCGCGCAGAGGTCGCATCATTGTAATTGGAGCCATCGCCGGCTATCAAGACTCGAGCACGTGGACGCACAAGGCCACCAAGGCCACGACACCACTGCCGTCCAAGCTGTTGGCCAAGTCTGCTTCCATGCGTGGCTTCTTCTACAACGATTACTTTCGTGAGTCGCAGGCGCACATCAAGAAACTCACGACACTGGTGCAGCGTGGTGTTCTGAACGCCGGCGTGGACCCGTCCAATTTCTATGGACTCGAAGACATCCCCAACGCCATCGACTACATGTATGAGCGCAAGAACATCGGCAAGATCATCGTGGACCTCACTAAGGGATCCCCTAAGCTCTAAACTCTAAGCTCTAAGCCTTATCAAGAGTGTAGCCATGTCGCGTCTACCGATACATTTTTCAAGTTTAACTAGTCATTCTAACGGAAAATCTACGGTACGATGTGTACGTCATCAACATCAACACGTGGGGTGGTCATCACTTTGCAATTGGCCAAGATCCCGATCACTTCTCATTCCACCATGACAACAAAGCTCCGAATTCCAGTGATCACGTTCAAGGAGGGACTAGCTGAAGCGGTGAAACAGCGATTGCTTGCAACGGACTCGCCGGCTCGTGCCCTGTTCCAGGCGGGTGGACTGGAGCTAGTGACGCTGCCTTTGCCAACGTTTCCCCCATCTCACGGAGTGCGGGCGGCTGCACCTGGCGCCAAGGTTGATGCAAAGGAAGCTGAGATGGTGGAATCCAAATGGGAACTTACCAGTGACCAGCAGGAAGTGCTGGAGAAGGCGACGATCGTGTTGGGGGACGCTCACAATTGCGCACCGCTACTGCTGACTCCGGCGATAGGACTGCCCAGGGACATGCAGCACTTGCTGAAGAATGTGCAATGGGTCCAGGGTACGTACGCTGGAGTCGAACAGTACCTCATGCGGAGGGAACCAGACACTTCGCAGCCGCTGTTTCAGCTGACACGGGCCGGTGGCATCAATGGCTTGGCTCAATACGTTTTCGGGTACGTCAAAGTTGTCAACTGGTCGTTTCTACATGTCACTAACGTGATAACTGCAGCTGGGTCGTGACTTTCGAGCGTAAATTTCACGAAGCGTACGCGATGCAAAAGCAGAAGCTGTTCGATCCTCAGACTTTGAGATATCGGCCGTTCCAGTCAGTGACTGTCGGCATTTTGGGTCTCGGATCCATCGGCCAAGCCATCGGTAGACTGGCCAAACTCGCGGGTTTCAACGTAGTCGCGTTCAAGCGAAAGCTACGAGGCGACGAAGACGAAGTCTTCAAGAGCTGTGTGCACCGCGTGTCAACCAACCTCGACGAAGTCCTGTGCACAGCGGACTACATCGTCAGCATCTTGCCCAGCACGCCCGCGACCAAGTATCTGCTGAATACGACGAACCTCCACGTGTGTTCGGAGAAGAAACCCGTCTTCATTAATGTGGGTCGTGGAGATGTCATCTCGGAGCAGACCATCGTGCAGGCACTTGACAATCAGTGGTTCTCCAAAGTCGTTGTCGACGTATTCGAGAAGGAGCCACTGCCCAAGTGTAGTCAACTATGGGACCATCCGAACGTTTTCCTGACACCACACGTCGCCGCCTACTGCTTCAACGAAGACATCGCCGATGTGTTCGTGCCCAACCTCAATGCGTTTATCGCTGATAAGCCACTGGAATATCTCGTAGACTGGGCCAGCGGCTACTAACTAGTTACAAGTTAATAGCTGCAGGCTCACGTTCCCGAGGCTGGTATCATTTTCATCGACAAGACTCTCATCCATTCCAATCATGATTTGAGCAACCTCTTGGCGGCATTCATCCATGAATTCCGCGAACTCTCTCGAGTCTCTCTCATCATTTCCTGCGATTCATCTGCGTCTACATTCAGATAATCAAACTGGCGGCACGAAGCTCGTGGGAAGTTCACTTGCACAGCACTAGCACATAGTAAGTTGTACACCCAGAAGTTGTGTGCCGTGTGAGGTACGCCACGATCACTATTTGCACACCTTCTTGAGCCTTCGCTATCAGCTGCTGCGATAAACCATAATGCGTAAACTCGTAGGGTGCACTCCCGATCCAAGCGGATGGCGGTTTCCAGTTTCGTGGATAGCCCTCTGCGGCCATGAGGGACTTCGTAGTCAGGACGAGTCTCTCTGAGCTGTCTGTACGTGTCGAGTTTCGCCACGAATCTGGTCTTGTATATGTTGACGTAGGTGGTAGGGGGATCCCAATATCGTGGCAATTGAGTAATACTCCATCCTTTTCGTTATCCGCAGGTTCGAGAGTGAGCGCCCCAAACACACCTCCGAGGCCTGAAATTATTTTGCTGGAGCTGTTGATTATTTGCCACTTGTAAAGAACGAACTTGCACGAGAAGCGGCATCGTCTCGTTTAAATGGCGTCGCAGTAGATGCAGAGTCAGCATAGGAATTTCTGATTCATCGTCTGACAGGTTGATAACGGGGATCTCAGCCCCTCTTCGTCTTGCAAGTCGGAGCCATACTAGTCCAATTTGTCTGGCGCCTCATCTAGACGGGACGTGCAAGCCCCGCCTGCAGTTGGTAAGTTGTGAGACGATCGGGGAACACGCATGTGAAT